>OU964982.1:1691254-1741254 GCA_918808275.2 Dolichovespula sylvestris
CTCTCTCTCTCTCTCTCTCTCTCTCTCTCTCTCTCTCTCTCTCTCTCTCTCTCTCTCTCTCTCTCTCTCTCTCTCTCTCTCTCTCTCTCTCTCTCTCTCTCTCTCTCTCTCTCTGAAGCCCTCGAACATTCGATGTAAGCAGGGATTGAGACGAATTCAGCGAGGCGTGACAAAGTGCCCCTTCGATCAACCGATCGTGAGATATCGCGAGACAAGGTACGTTACGAGAGGGAGATCTGATCTCTCATTCTCTCTCTCTCTCTCTCTCTCTCTCTCTCTCTCTCTCTCTCTCTCTCTTTCTCTCTCTACTACTACTACTACTACTACTATTACCACTACTACTCGCATGGGTGCCCTCTCTTTCCACCCACGCTTCCACTCGCATACATACATACATACATATATACATACATACATACATACATACATATTATTTAGGTATGCGCCGTACGGTGAACGGCATACGATCGAACGAGATCTGTTCGATCTCTCGTTTTTCTTCCTTCCTTCCTTTCTTTCTCTTTCTCTTTTCCTTGTTCCTTTTTTTTTCGTCGAAAGAGTTAGAGACAGAAAAAAGCAAAGAAAAATAAAAAAATATTGGGAAAACCGAAAGGTGAACAACAGATTTCACGGATTTCTCTCTCTCTCTCTCTCTCTCTCCCTCTCTCTCTCTATACTTGTCTCTATTTCGTTTGGCGAAACTCCATTTTCTACTTCGATTTTCCAGTATTTTCATTCCTCCTATGCTTTCCCCCTTTCCTCTCCTTTCTTCCCTCTGCAACCATTACTTCCCCGCACGCCCGCCCCCTCTCCTCCCCTTCCCCGCGCGTACGACTTTCTCCTACTTTTATTCGTTTTTGGGTGGAAAGGAGGGACGAGGGAGGAGGGTAGACTACGGTCTAAGGAGGATGGGTGGACTGTCGATGGGTACGAAAAAAATTGAGTAAACCGTGAGGGTTCGTTGCTTGGTTGGGTTGGTTGGGTTGGTTGGGTTGGTCCGGTGGTGATGTCGCACGTAACGCCACTTTTACGTCACGCTTTTCAACGTTAATACTGAGTGACGTTTGAAACGATTCTACGTTACTCTCATAGACTTTTGATAAGTAGTTGGGTACAAAACTGATCGGGGGACGGTGGAGAGGGGCGGTAGAGATTGGGCGACGACAGTGGTTGGGAGGACGATGATTGGGGGGAGGGAGGGTGAAGGGAGAAGGAGGGTCCAACCATTTTCAATGGGTATCATAATGGACGAACTTTCCTACAAAAAGGAACGACATCAAACGGCTTCCTTAACCTCTCTCTCACTCTCTCTCTCTCTCTCTCTCTCTCTCTCTCTCTCTCTCTCTCTCTCTTTCTCTCTCTTTCATCCGATCCCTTTTTCGAGTTTCATCGAAAAGAGAAAGCAATTTTGTACGGTAATCGTTTGGGTTTATATTATAGTGGAATTGGTTTTTAGGGAGAGACCCTATATGTATAACATGTATATATGTATGTATGTATGTATGTATGTATGTATGTGTGTACGTATGTACATATATATTTGTTCTTGTTGCAAGTTCAACGTTACTCAATACTTCCTTCTCGTTCTAATCTTTAATTTTACCATATCCTACTATATTTTTCCCGTTTCTCGCGCGGAATCACAAAGTATCCTACCCGTAATAACACCGGGTAGCACAAAAGCAAATAATATCAGAAATCTGAATCTACCCTCGAATGAGCCACCACCGAATCCCTAAATGGGGGGAAAAGGGAAAGAAAAAGGGAAAGGGAAGGTTGGGTGAGAATGGTAAGGGTGGCTTTGAGGAGGGATGGTGAGTGGGATTGACGGGGAGGGGGGAACTATTTCTTCTGTACCGTTATACGACGCTACGACGTCGAATCATGTTACCTAAGAGTAAATAACTGAAAGCGCGTGCTTTATTGAAACTTTTGTAGACTAGGCAAAGTACGTAAATAATCTAACACGTTTTTGAAAGTAGACCTTTTGAGCAAGTAGATCTCTCTCTCTCTCTCTCTCTCTCTCTCTCTCTCTCGTGTCTTTCTTTTTGGTGTGGACGAATGAATAAAAAAAAAAAAAGAAAAAACGAAAAAGAAAAGGAAAGAGAGAAAGAGAGAGAGAGAGACTTTGATTATATTTGAAAACTACGAGCGTGTAAAAAAGACATTACATTAGGGCATCATCAGATTCGAAATGAACTCGGTTATTTATTTATTTATTTTCTTTTCCTTTCCTTTTTTTTTTTTGTTGTCTTGCTTTATGCGAAGACGACGATATCCGTCTTGTAACTTACAAGCAAAAGTACCGGTAACTGTATATAAAAAGTGGGAGCTAGGGAAGGAGAGAAAGAGAGAAAGAGAGGGTAGGGAAGACGAGGAAAGTATATCGCGGTAAGATGATATTACACTTAAATTGAGTCCTGGAAGATGATACGAAACGTTGAGCTTTGAAGTTTTCGCCTTCATCTTGCTTTTCCACCCATCGTAAATGTACTTCCCTTATCATCATCCCCTTTTCTTTTTGACGGCCAGCCAGTAAATGAGTATTCCGAACTATTTCCATGAATTTTATATATATATATATATATATATATATATATATATATATATATCGTTTTATCGTGAAATACGTTTTGATGGAACCAGTTTATAAATCTTTTGGTAATCGTCCAAGTACGTATTTTTTGAATTTGGCGCGATCGAAAACTACGGTAATAAATAATATATATATTTATATTTATATTTATTTATTTAAATATATATATATATATATATATATATATATATAACGTAACGTACATGTTACGTAAAAATATAAAGAAACATAAATCTTTATGCTCTCTCTTTACTGTGTTACGATGAAAAAAAAAAAACATCAATTTCTAACATTTTAACCTAAAAAATAAAAAAGTAAAAACTTATCTTTTTCAGCTCCGGTTAATCCCGTTGTACATTCAGATAATCCAACATCGAACACCGACGAGTTTTCATCTGGTTTACCCGCTGGATCTAGTTTTATCGATGGGTAATTATCAATTCTTCTTTTTTTCATTATTATTATTTTTTTTTTTTCTTTTTTCATTATTTACACCTATTTATAAACAGATAGTAAGTTGTCCGCGTCTTTTGAAATTTTCGAATTGATTGTTAAAAAAAATAAAAAACAAAACAAAACAAAATAATGGAGAAAAGTTATTGCGCATGCGCATTTCTAAACGCGCGATAACCCTTCTATCAATGCAGAACGCGCCGAATTCTAGTTTGCCGATGGCCTCCGCGGGTGTGGTGTTAAATGATATATATACACGTTTAACGCTTGATATATTATTAATGTTTTGATAATTAAATTTACAATAATGAAGCTACTATTGTACCTAGCATTGTTAGAGAATATTTGTATTTTTGTACGAGGGTTATATACCACCAAAAATCTTACCAACTTTTCGGAAAGAAGGTGACGCTCATGTTCTTTGTTATCGTTTATTATTTATGTATTGCTATATGAGGTTATGTGAAAATTGTACGTTAAACGTCACTTCCTTTTCTTGATAATAAATTCACATAAAAGCAAGGTTCTTATTCTTCTTATTTTTGTCACACTATGTCTTCCTCTCTCTCTCTCTCTCTCTCTCTCTCTCTCTCTCTCTCTCTCTCTCTCTCTCTCTCTCTCTCTCTCTCTCTCTCTCTCTCTCCTTTCTCTGTCTCTCACTTCAAACAAACATACATATTTTCATTTTGAAATTAGGAGTGGGGGTTAAGTCTTATGCCCTTTGTTTATATTTTGTATGGGAATCAGTTTGAGGTAAATTCATGAATGACTGTCTTCGTTTTTAGGGTGGATAATACAAACAGACTGGATATCTCAGGGATTGGTATGTCAACGCCACACATCTCTCATTTGGCACCAACAAATTCTTTAAATATATTATCGCCCAGTCCACAACCGACTAGTTCCCAGTCTAGCACCGTGGATTTTAGTACATTCAGTGGCCTTAAAAACGTCAATATGCAAGTACCATCAGGTATGGTAAATTTCGCGGGATTTCCAGGTATGAGCGCGATACCTGGTAAGAAAGACAATCATGAAGGAACTTGCGAGGTAAGTCCTTTGCCATGTAGCAACGAATGTTAATAGAATAAGAATACTATATTGTAAGCTCTTATATGTTTTCTTTTATTTGTCTTTTTAACAGGTCTACGTGGGTAAAACTTGTGCACAATTTGTTGGAAATCAGACCGTTTACATTTTGTACCCAATGACGCAAAAATTGCTTGAAGACAAATTGATCCAAGCCTTTGGTGTTATAAACTTTTCAAAGTAAGCATATTATTTATTAGAACTACCTCGTTAGAAAATATACAGGAAGGTGTAATGATACAATATTACGTTTATGTTTTGTACAGTGATTTATCTTCCAATTGTGAAAGCTACGCCAAACCATCTTTATGTTACTCAACATTTCCTATTTGTCGAAACCCACCAAATAATCCAAAACCAAAGAATTCTGAATTCTCTGAATTCAGTAGTAAACTGTTCAATCGTCTTCAATCCAATCAAGGCGAACATTTGGAAGACGGCGATGGAGAGGATATGTTGTTAGATGATTATACAGGAACCCATGGACTCCCTAGAAAAAGAAGTCCTACGTTAGGTCCTGGTTTTGAGTTCAATCCAAGTAAAGAGAGAAAAGGAAGCAATCAGAAAATAATCAATCAAAGTTACGGAGACAGTCGTTCGTCCAATAAGAACGAAATGAATCGAAAATTACGGAGAATATGCCGGGAGGAATGTGAACTGTTGGAAAACGAATTATGTAGGACAGAATATGCGATTGCAAAGAGACATCCACTAATTGGACAAGTGCCTTTACTCGAATGCTCTGATTTACCACTTAAAGGCAGTCCAGAAGCTCAAGATTGTTTAAGCGTCGGTATATCTACAAAAAATAATGTACAAGAAAGTTAGTATCGTACACACACACACACACACATATATCAGTTATACATAAAAGTGAATACACATGGTATTATGTATTTAATTTACAGACGATTACTGTTTTTGGGGCAATGGAGAGTCTTATCGTGGTACAGTAAAAACAAGCATTAGCGGTAGGCCCTGCTTGAAATGGTCTCATCTAATAATGCTTCACATTTCTAATTACCCGGAATTAGCTGGGCGACATTCTTATTGTAGAAATCCGGCTGGTCAAGAAATACAGCCTTGGTGTTTTGTTGATGCTAATAATAGGACGCAAAAAGAATTTTGTCATATACCTAAATGTGGTAAGTTATTGTACGCTGCGTCTATGTACGCGTTTACGTCTATTATTACATAATCAATTGGTTCAATTAAAATAATTTAAATTTGAATTTTATCTTACAGTTGAAAATTTGTGGATTTATGCGGTTGTTGGTTTTGTACTAATGGGAGGGTTTGTTACTATAATAATTTGTTATTGCTGTTGCTACAGAAGTAGAAAGTCCAGAAGACAAATGAATCACTTGCCCTCAAATAAGGTTAGTAATAAGAATATTTTATAATCTAGAATCCCAAAGATTTTCTTTATCTTACGATCTTACATTCAATTTTTATTTCTTTTAGATGTTGACTGGAATACAATGCGACAAAAACATATATGATGGAAGACGCAGTACTACACAACCGATGGAAATGAGTTCTCTTTTAGCCGGACCAGGCAACACGACCCCAGGTACAGGGACATTAAGTAGCGGTAGTAGTAGAACCTCGAATAACAGAGTACCACAATTTACCACAAATAATGTGGTATTATTGCAAGAACTTGGAGAGGGTGCTTTCGGTAAGTAAATTGAAATTTGTTAAATATATTGATTCTATATGTTTTCTTATTATATATGAAATAATTTCTTTTTCTTTTTTCTCCTTCATCTATATACTCTCAACAGGAAAAGTATATAAAGGTGAACTACAGACCGGCAATAAATGCGAACCACCTATATACGTTGCCGTGAAGACATTAAAAGAAAATGCAAGTCCAAAAACACAGAGCGATTTTAAAAGAGAAGTCGATCTAATGACCGACCTTCGACATCCGAATATAATCTGTTTATTAGGTGTTATATTAAAGGGTGAACCGATGTGCATGCTGTTCGAATATATGACACAGGGGGATTTGCACGAATTTTTAATCTGTCATTCGCCGAGATCGGACGTTCCGTTGAACAATGTAACCGGAAAGATATTGGAGCAACCAGAATTCCTTCATATCGCATTGCAAATAGCATCCGGTTGGTTCAAAATTTAATTTGAAACCCAGATGCAACCCGAATAACCTATACATTGATAAACATTTTATAATTATCTCTAATCTAACGATCTTTCTTCTTCCCTATACAGGCATGGAGTATTTGGCAAGCCATCATTACGTTCATCGCGATTTAGCTGCCAGAAATTGTCTGGTGGGTGACAATCTCACCGTTAAAATCTCCGATTTCGGGCTGTCGCGTGATATTTACAGCAGCGACTATTACAGAGTACAATCTAAAAGCTTATTGCCGGTAAGGTGGATGCCACCGGAATCGATTTTGTATGGTAAATTTACAACGGAATCGGACGTATGGAGTTTCGGCGTCGTACTATGGGAAATTTATAGTTACGGTTTGCAGGTTAGTAATAATCCAACGTTTTATAATGAAAACCCATTAACAACAAAGAAATCCTTTTCGAAACGCGTTTAAACCCACTCCCTTTTATTAACAGCCATATTACGGATACAACAATCAAGAGGTAATCGACATGATACGTTCTCGTCAATTATTACCATGCCCAGAGGATTGTCCAACGATGATATACAGTTTGATGATAGAATGTTGGCACGAGGTGGCCAATCGAAGGCCACAATTTCCAGAGATACATCACCGTCTCCACAATTGGTACATGAATCAAACGTATTTGAGCGACTTTTGCAATGAATCGATCACTAGTTATTCGGGAAGCAGTCACAAGAGTACCAATAAGACTAATTCAACGCAACTCTCAGCTCCCATATACAAGGCCAACGATCAGAAGGAACAATTGTTCAAGGCCAATATGGATACATTGGTATGCAGTCTAAATGATCACAATAACGCGTTGAAGTTACACCAACAGCAACAACAACAACAACAACAACAAAACTATCCAAATCCAGCGGAATCCTTAGTCGAGCAAAGAACCGCCCCTCCTATCTATAACGATCACAACAATACACCCAACAAGACTGTTAATTATCAATCACAGACCAATTCCAATGTCAATTTAAACGATTACGACGACAACAAACAGTGTTGCTCGCCGAAATTGAGCGGCGCGAAAAAAGTTTTACCGTCCGTTCCTCAACCGATAATTGGTAAAACGACGAACGCGTCGAATGGCACAAGGCCAATGCAAAATGGTGCGCAATTAGTTGTCAGGTTACCGGATCCGAGTAAAGTTACGACCGAAACCAGGGTATCTAAATGAAAGAAATAGAAAGAAAGAAGAGAAACGAACGAACGAACGAACAAACAAACAAACAAACAAAATCGAATATCCTAAGGGACATTAACGAAAGGAAACATTTATTATTTTAACGCATTTAATCGTTTTCACGATCGATGTGAAATCGCGTTTCGAAATAAGTCGACGTTTAATCGTAATATACATTTATATGTGTATATATATGTATATGCATATATATACATATACATATACGCGATCTTTTTATGAATTATATTTACTTAGGTCGTATAGGATGACTCGTCTTTTTTTTCTTGTTTTTTTTTTTTTTTATCGTCATCTTTTTTCTACGAACGAAATGAAAACGTTTCTATTCGTGTTTAACCACCCCATACCACCCTCTCCCACTCCTCCCTCTCCAGTGGCTGTAATCAAGAGAAATGTCAACTTAAGTTACCCCTCCGACCGCGGACGATTTTAATATATATATTATTAAAAAAAAATATCATGGGCGAATTTTATATATTTTCTATAGGTTTATATACGTGTATGTGTGTGCGTGTATGCGCTTCTATACGTGTGTATGTATGTGTGTGTGTGTGTGTATGATAAGCATTTCATAGAAGCAATATTATTTAGAAGCATAACTGATGAAATAACGTATTCCTATATATCCCAAATACATGAAATAAAATGTATTGATTAAAATACCTTTCAAAAATATTAAAAATTTGATACAAAGCGATTTCATCTTGAATAGGCGTCGCCCCAAAAATTACAAATTAATGTAAAATAATAGGGAGAGTGGAAAACGATTTCGTTTGTTAATCCGCGACCGGAAGGGGTATATATTAAATGGAAACGTCAATGTACGTGAAATGAACGATAATGTATCTATCATTATCATAAATTGCATCCATTAAAAATAATCTAATGGTATTTAAATAATAATTAAATTATTATTTCTCAATATAATAAACGATATCATCGTGCTTTCTTCTATTTTATAGATATATTATGCCAAAATATTTATATCGAACTGAATATGGACTGAATCGCATGGGATAAATTAATAATAATCATCGCATTAGATAAAAATATCTAAGATATACGGATCTATCCTTAGATATATTTATCTCTAATAGGACATACGTCTATGAAATTTTTTTTACGCCGAATTTTTCTACCTTCGATTGATCTATTTATAATATTAAAATAAAAAAAAAAAAAAGGAAAAAAAATATTAGATAAAAGAACAAAACGAAAGAAAAAGTGAAAAAGGAGAGAACGAAAGAAAAGAAGGAAAAACAAAGGCTGGTTTATATCGTTTCCTTTTTATATTATGTATTATTATTATTATTATTATTATTATTATTATTATTATTATTATTATTATTATTATTATTATTATTAATTATTATTATTGCAATAAGAGGTTGTGAAGCAATTCGACTGTTGTATTATCACGTACGCATATGATTATGTTTAATATGTGTTATGATATTAAGTTTCCTATAAAAAAAAAAAAAAAAAAAAAGGAAGAAAAAAAAAGAAAACGAACAGTACACTCACATATTTCTCAATATATATGTACATTAACTATATATATATATATGTATGTATATTTGTATACAAACACACACACACACACACATATATATATAGATAGTTCGTTATTTGTATGCGTATACGTAATTAGCGTGCTGCATTCTACTCCATAATCCCGAAAAAACGAAGCAAATTTATATTTTAAAGAAAGTATCGTCACGATACGTCTTGAAGCTAATCGATCGATCGAACGCGTTGAATGTACTACGAAAAAAAAAAAAGAAAGAAAAAGGGAAAGAAAACAACCACGAGGAGAAACCATTGTCCTCGTAAAAAATGACGAACAATGTTAATATTTAATGCTGCCGTTTGTGTGTATAAGAAAAAAAAAATAAGAAAGAAAAATGGAAAAAAAGGAAAAAAAAAAGAGAAAAAAGACAAAAAAAAAAGAAAACCCGATAATTAATGCGATTTCATACCGTGTATGTGTATAGAACGTAGAGCGAATAATAATTTTTAAAATGCTCTAAGATAAGATCTTAGAATTTGTTAGGGATCGTCTGATATAAGTGTTTCGAGCGAGAGTGTGACTGATCGAGATTGTATTATACATATTTTCTTTTCTTTTTGTTTTCTTTTTTAATAATCATTTTTCTACTACGAGAGACGTTAGAGATCGTTTCGTCAGGATTTTAAAAACGTGAGAAAGAAAATCGTTGAAGAAAAAAAGGAAAAAGAATATAACTATCTAATACGATACGATTCGATTGAATGAGAAAAAAAAAAGAAGTGACTGACTGGATTTCTTAAATTGTAAGGAAATATTCTTAAAAAAAGAAAAATAAAAAAAAACTGACGAGCCTCTTCGACGCGCGATTTGTAATAATAAACTGTTTTCGTACTTTTATTAGACGCGTCGAATAAGTTTTAGACTCTAAGTTAATTTATACCTATATAAATAAATAAATTATACATAGATATGTGTATATGTATATGTATATATATATATATATATATATATATATATATATATATATATATATATATTAAGTCAAGTATAATATACAATTCATGTTTTTTATATATATAACGTGTTTGTTATATCCCCTTGTCTATATGTCATATTATATCCCTTTGTGTATATATATGTGTATATATGTTTATGTATGCATTAGACCGACATTCATTTTTCACATAATCACGGTGGTAATAGAGATAAAAGCATTTACCATTATCGAACGAGATTTTTCTTTATTTTTTTTTTTCTTTCATTTATCAGACATATACGATCTTGACGCATCCGTTCATTAGGGTCAAAACGTGGAATAATGATTTCAGATACGGTTCAATACATCGCCATATGTGTATATTTATACATATATATATATATATATATATATATATATATATATATATATATATATATATATCTTTAATCGCCATTACTATCTTCTATGTTTTCCTATAACTGTATATTCAATAGAACTGGTTTGCGAGGAACGGTCACCGATGATAGTTCTTCGAGTTTCTTTAATACTCGTGTTACTTCAATATATATTTGACAATGGATTAGCCGCTAGTGGCTTGATATGGGACAAGTATCGACAAAATTTCGTTCAATTATATTCGATACCGAGATTTGCGGCTTTCAATGACGAGATACAAGCGAGACGTCGACGATCGGAGTTGTACAATTTTCATCGTGAACCCATCAGAGTGACTTACTACGAGGTTTTCTTCTTTCTTTTTTTTACATATATAAATGTAAATATATATATATATATATATATATATATATATATATATATATATATATATATATAAGCCGTTGATTTTGAAAGTGGAGAGAGTCCATTTTTCGTGAAAAAGAAAAGAAAAATTAGTTAAAGCTAATTCTTATTACGTATTAACATCAAATTTACGTTTTCAATCAATTCGCATAATATCGATATAAATTTCTTAACGGTAATTCATTTCGACAACGATATTTATCGCGAGCTGATTTTGAAAGTGAGACGAGTCTGTTGGCGCATGCCAAGACCATGATTTTTCTGTTTTTTTTTTTTTTTGACCTGACACGGATATAACCATTTTATCGCGCGTTATATTTACTCGAAGAATAGACCACGAATAATATAAAACGAATCTATAACTGCTTGCCAATATTTTTATCAATTTTTTTTTGTTTTTTGTTTTACTGTAGCCTCTCGAAAGATGTACGAAATATTGAAATAAAGTAAATAAGTAAGTAAATGAGATATTCAATTTTTGTCATTGCAATTATATTCCATTCGAAGAAAGTCAACGTTTTCAAGAAATTATTGATTTTGAAAGTGAGGAAAGTCCATTGACGCATACCAAAACCATGATTTTTTTTTTGACCTAACACTGATGTAACAATTTCGTTGAATATTAAATTTATACGAGGTAAGATCACAAAAAAAAAAGTATAAAATAAATCTATTACTTCTTACTAACACTTTTTAATCCATTCAAATGCAAACCATTAAATGTCTAGCAATAACATTAAATGGACTTGCCCCATTTTCAAAATGAACGGCTCGAATATACTTAAAACGATACGATCGTAAAATTGATCTTGATGATAATTAAAAAAAAAAAAAAAAAAGCAAAAGAAAGAAATATATATTTTACGTTCACGCGATAGTTTTCTTTTTCCCCGCGGATATAATCGGATTCGAATTATTTACAAAAAGAAAAAGAGTAATGTTCGTATCGTTTTTATATCGCAAATAAAATTCAAATTAACTTTCTCGATCGTCGCCAAGTTTGATGCGTTTATTCATATATTTATTTTTTCTTTTTTTTTCTTGTTGGATCTCATGTTTTTTTTTTTTTATCCAGGATCCTCACGTGGTCATGTTCTACGAAAACAACACCAAAATTCGAGGTATTTCCGGCGAAGTATGGACGCTACTCGCTGATTATTTAAATTTTACGTACGTAAACGATAATATTATATAATAGTAAGAATTCTATCTAATCGTTAACGGAGGGGGGGGGAGGGCAAAAAAAAAGAAAAAAGAGAAATAGAATCGATAAGAAACTAATTATCGAATTATTTTCGAATTATATTTTTTTTTAGATTAATACCAGTGAAGAGCAATTCTAATACATTCGGTGAACTTTTGAAAGACGGCACCTACGACGGGATTATGGGTATTTTTAAACGTAACGAAACTGATATCATTTTAAGAACCGGACTTTATAAGTTTCGTAAAAAAGATATGGATTATACTATTCCTATTTATCGTACCGGGTAATAATTATTACTCGTATTGTAAATTAACTTTTGATTTAATTTTCTTTTTGATCACAAGAAAACAATTTTTCTTTCAAGCAAAACGCATCGAAATTAAATTCAATTGTCCTTTTATATTAAAATGTGATCGTATTTATAATATTGCAATATATCGTCAATATCTAACATCGTTGATGTTGTTATCAATTTGTTTTAGAAAAATAATATGAAAATTCTGTTGTTGATGCGTTAATGAATAACGTGAATTATGCATTTATTAAAAAAAAAAAATAACACAGTAACAAAAATAACTTAATTTGCATTTCGCTAAGCTTCATAAAATGAATTATCGAATATTAAAAATCAAAATATCATTGAAAGATTGAATTTAATTTGCATAAAGATCGACTTTGTGAAGTAAAAAGTTTGTTTTTTTTTCCTTTCTTTTTTCTTTTTTCCTTCGGGTGTCTTTATTATTTGTTCTTTTTATGTTTCGTTTTCTTTTCTTGTTTTCTTTTTTCAGATATAATTTGCTAATACAGCCGAAATGGCAATACGATAATATGTGGTTAATAGCAATGTTCTCGATAAAAACCTGGTACTTCATTATATCCCTATTCGTGATTCTCTGTCTTTTCGGTTATATCGCACAAAAGATACCGGAAATAAATACTGAAGATAATAAAACCAAACTCAATTTCAATCTGAGCGATCACATCTTCCATACGTTCGCTATAATGTGTTCCCAAGGTAAAAATAAATTATAGGGTCGATAAAACTGTTTTAGATCAGAGATTCCCAAAAGATTCGATCGCGTTTAAATTAAACGTATATATATTAAATTATGAGAACAGTTTACATTTTTCTATCAATATTAGAAATGATTCACGAAAGATTTACGTTTTCAAAATTGATAACTTTTTACGACTTCTAACAGAGATTATATTGAATAACAAATTCCATTATTTTCTAATTGTTATGAAGAGGATTTAAAATAATATTTTATAATTCTGATGAATTTATTTACAATAATAAATAATAATAATAATAATAATAATAATAATAATAATAATAATAATAATAATAATAAAATTATTTGTAAATCAATAAAAAAAATATTATTCTGAATATTAACTCATTCAAGATTTTATGATAAATAATCGATAAACTTTCAAAGTTTAAAAGAAAAGAATATATATATATATAAATTTTCTAATCGTATAAATCTTTAAAGATTAAGAAAATTAAGTTAAACGATAAATTTCATTTCTTGCAAGAGTCGAAAAAGAAAATTGAATTAAAAATAATATTTTTATTATACTTATGTTCGTTGACAATAGGATTTTGCAGAAAAAAAGTAATGGATTCGATCGACAATAACACTTAAAAAAAAAAACAAAGTGAAAAACAATTTTCAAGGCAATTTCGAATTAAAATCATACGACACATCGAACAATTGAAAAATGATTGCATGAGCAAATTTGAAATTTTTTTTTTTTAATTTTGGGAAACCCTGTTTTAGATCATTAATACGATAATAATAATAATAATAATAATAATAATAATAATAATAATAATAATAATAATAATAAAAATAATAATAATAATAATAATAATAATAATAATAAAAATAATAATAATAATAATAATAATAATAATACTATTTGAACGTTAAGAAGTATATACATTTTTCTTAGGATATCTACCATCGGATTACTTGGACAAATTCAAGATACTATCCACTTCGAAAAATATCTTTTCTTGGCTGATATTCTTGACCTTCAGTTCGCATTTGATATATCGTATGACCAACAGAGAAGTGATACCGCCGTTCAAGGACTTCTCAGATTTATTAAGCGATACCAATTACATCATACTAAGTTTTCGTGGATCAATGATACACGAATCCTTCAAGGTATGAAATTATTTTCAGATTATTCATTACGATCGAACATGAGACTGATCGTAAGATTTCCTTCGTTCTTTTTTTTATCTTTTAGAAAAAAGTGAAAGATGTAATAAATATTAATCCAAAATGGGAGAATCGAATACAGTTCCTGGACGATGAAAGGGACATATATAGAACAGCGTGTAGTAACAAAAACAAATATGCTATATTCGAGGTGCACGACACGTTTACGGTTATAAGTAGATTCGTTTGTACATTAATGCCGGTAGGCAATCTTCATTACCAAACGTGGATTACATTTGGCATCCAAAAACATCTACCGTACAAACGAACGATCGACACCGCGTAAGTTCATTATTGTAAATTAAAATTACGATTGAATCATATTAAATCATTATATCGAATCGAATCGAATCTTATTCCAAATGAAATATATACCTCGTTTCGAATAGGATAATAAAACTGCAAGAGGTTGGATTGGTTGATGGCTTGAAGGAACGTTGGTTATTAACAAAACTCGACAACAAGGACAGCAATCGTTTCAAGAAGATCGACTTCAAGCAAATTTATGTTATATTTTGTATCCTAACGATAGGATTTTTTGCGGCCATTTTGGTATTCGCCATAGAACACATTGTATTCTTTTACGAATCGAAATTAAACGCGAAACTTGGAAAACGGGTTAAACATAAAACAGTAAAGATATTAATTAAATAACAAAGTAAATAAGATCGCGTTTGCAATATCAATATATATATATATATATATATATATATATATATATATGTATATATATATTGACGATATTTCAAATTTTTAAAGACGATGTAAAAAAGAAAAGCCGATAGTATCAACATCAAATAAGTAAATCTTGATTTAAAGAAAAAAAACAAAAAAAACAAAAGGAATGACCGAGTCAACGATAATTATTTACATTAAATCGTAGAAATGGTTAATAACGAATACCTTGTAAACTGAACGACTATGATGGTTGATTGTTTTTTCATTCTTACGGGGTCCTATGTAAAAAAAAAATGTATTGTCTACGTTAACGAAATTGGACCAATAAGACGTTCTCGATATGAGAACGTTATTTTTCGACGCTGTTGTATTTATTAGGATGGTCGGAAAGTAATTTCGAAAAAAAAAACGAAAGCTGTCGAACTTCGAGATTAAACCTAGGTGTTTTAAATGATCATCAACGGTCGGATTCGATAAATTTAATCTCTCAGCTATCTTACGAATTGTTATTCGCTGATTTGCATCCATTAATTCCTTTACTGTGTCTTCGTTAGCTTCAACTAGCCTTCCAGAACGTTGCGCATCTTCGACATCAAAATTGCCGGATCGAAATTTTGCGAATTATTTTTGACACTGGCGTTCTGCCAATACATCTTCTCGATAAACATCGGATAATTTTGTTCTTGCTTAAACAACATTTTTACCTTTTCGATAGTAAAAAAAAAAAAAAGGAAAATACGCCGAAAATGCTGCTTTTCACTTTTCGTATTTGAAAGGGTACCAACCAAAAACTATTGCGTGGAATCAGTCGAACTTCTTCACAAGTAAGCCTTGCTATATCAGCTGTTAAAATATATAATGATTATAATGATTATAAAATATATAATAAAGAAAATTACGGAAAAAACGAAATGACTTTCCGAACAACCTAATAATTACTCACCTTCTCTTCGACTTTGACAATGATGACGATGAGAAGATGATGATGCAGAGGACGCCATTTTGAACATCCACCGTAAACGTATTAGTCTTATTCAAATAACATCACCACGTAATAACTGTGTAATAAATAAACAATTACTTTTTCGTGTTCTAAGGTTTCGTCTAAGTTCTTTGTCTTTTTTTTTTTTTCTAAGGCTTCGTGCGATAACATTGCTGCTCGTATATCGGTGCTCATTTAATCTTAATTTAATTTAATTTAATTTATTCGTAATTACGAAATATGATCGTGCGACGCAGCTACGTTACGTTAAAATAATTTCATTTGAATCAACCATGTTAAACGAAACAACGCATTTTAGCTTTATTATGCTTGCCGCTTTATATGCTTCGCGTTAATCAAGCTTTATCCGATTTAGTCGAAGATAATGGTGTTGAAAAAAGAAATAGAGAAAGAAACAAAACAAAACGAAGAAAAAAGCGAGATCTAACGATAAACCTATGTATGTTGCTGTAACTTAAAACATTATTGTTTTCAATCATGTTCTTTTGGGGTTTCTTTTTCGGTTTTTTATTTCGTCTTCCATTTACGTAATGCATTATGCTTACTCCCTTATATATGTATATGTACATGCATATGTATATGTATAGGTATATCGTGAGACCGTCGATTCTTTATAATTATGATATTTTATTTCGATATGGCCGAACTTCCGTGTCCATTTATCATGTTTTATTATCAGTCACATAATTATTTATTTAACTTATCCTACAACGAAATGTCATTGTGTGATACTATTGTTTATAATATTTATAAACAATATATATGTACATATATATATATATATATATATATATATATATACTATTTACTCTAATATTTTATTATTACATTTATTATTACATTATAAAAAATATGTTACTGTAATTAATTATATCAAAATTAGGATTATTATCTTCGTTTACGTTACATTCGATTTATTGACTTTTATCTTTATTATTATTCTTTTGTTAATATTCGTTTAATATATTTTTATTTTTATTTTTATTTTTATTTTTTATTTTTCTTTTTCTTTTATTAGCTTCTCTCCAAAATGCTTCACACTATTCGATATTTCTATTATATCGGAAAGAAGTAGAAGACAAAATATAATATAATTATGATTGATTGATTGAATATTTTTTGTGAACGATAATATTGTACTATTAATATAAATGGATATTGATATTATATATTAATTTCAATGTGTATTGATAAATTAATTAATTAAATCGTTTTTTAATTCTTTTCCCTTCGTGTTATTAGATTATTCATATGATTGAAAAAGAAAATATGTTTAAATATTGTTCAGTATTATTAAATAGAGAAAATATAAAATTATGCTTAGAAAAGAATTCTTTGATTTTATCAAAAAGAAGAAACAATACATACATACATACATACATACATATATATATATATATATATCATTTCAATATATCACAAAAATGGTTTATTGGAATGAACTGTAAATGATGGTGTGTTTCTTACAATGATGATTGAAAGTACTGATTATTATATGATCTGATGTAATAATTTGTTCGGATTATGATATAAAAATTGACTGATTATTTCGTCTAGTATCTCGATTAAAATAACTCGATCGCTCTTTTCGACTAGTACTTATTCGCTGACTGACTCTTTGATACTTTAGACTAGTGCTTATTCGACGACTGACCTTTAGACACTGACTTCCCAACGCTTCTCCAAATATTCCGTAAGTTAGAATATTAGGAGAAGGAGAGGGAAGAACGGTATCGATTGGCTGCGTACGGGCAACGACATTCATTAAAATTGTTTATGCTTTCGAATAAATTCTTTGTCGTAACGATCGTACATGCATAGCGTTACGAATTTACACTTGAAGGTGTGACCGGACGGAAACAAACAAGTAACAAAACGATTGGAAAAATAAACATCGAGGTAGAGCGGGGCAAAGTCGATAATTGGATCATGATTAATATCTGCTATTGGATGCTTTCTTTCTAAAAGAAGATAATCTCTACGAAGGAGTTGAATTTAGAGAAACAGAAAAAAAGAAAGGAAAAACGCTTGTTATTTGACTTTGCTCTCTCTCTCTCTCTCTCTCTCTCTCTCTCTCTCTCTCTCTCTCTCTCTCTCTCGTGCGTCAACAAGATATATTAAATATATTAATAAAATAAAATAGAAACTTTTGAATTTTCTCATTAAATTAATTTTCAATTATTCTTAAAACGGTGGATTTTAATTACCTTCACATTTGTCTCTCACGATTTTATATTTATTTCGAAATAGTTGATAAAAAATTTTAGAACATACGAAAGTTTATCGTTTATTTCCAATAATTAATATATTACAAAGAAATATATATATATATATATATATATATATATATATATATATATTATTAAACGATACACACATATCTAGTTTAATCCATCCTCGCGAAAATTCATTTTAATGCAATATAATATGAAATAATAAAGCAAAGCTTTAGAAATTATTAAACAACTCCTTTTTCGTCACGATATTCTATAACAAAAGTTCTAAAGATATCGTAAAACGTTTGAATTATCTCAATAATTTACAACATTTATTTAAATCTAGTTTAACGTCACGTAATACATCTATGTATCTATATATCTCCGAGATACATAATTTTGCTCACAATGCCATTAATTACATAGAATTATTAAATTCCAGGTTACACTTAAATTCTATCGTCGATTAATCAAAAAAAAAAAAAACCATTTAACGTAACTCGCACATTAGAAAATAACGAACGTATCTAAAAAGTATGTCCGGTATATGAGTCTTCTCTCTCTCTCTCTCTCTCTCTCTCTCTCTCTCTCACGTTTCAGATTATTTATATGTGTTTCTATTTTTACCAAATAGGTTTTTACCAGGGAACATTTACTACTGTCATATAATGACACTTTACATTACGATAAACAACACGGAAGGATAAAAACATGACTAATGGAAATGGAAAGGGGATGAAAGATGGTGGAAAAGAGGGATGGGGGTGGGTAGTGAAAAAACTCGGTCGCGTGAAAAGAGACAGAGTGAAAGAGAAAGAGAGAGAGAGAGAGAGAGAAAATATATGTATGTGTTTTACGTAAACCCCGCTATAAAAAATCTGTGGTTGTTACGTGTGCATCGAGCCTAATATGCAGAAGCGAGAAATTAGATAACATAAATCGTTATTGAAATGTCTGCTCCTCCATATCTGCGTAATATTTGCTAACATACTAGATTATTAACTAACACGCGATTTTACGGTTTATATTTCTCACCAATCGAAATCAAAGAATGTCATTCTTACACTTTACGGAGTACAGTGACGAAATCTAATCCTCGGTCATAATAATCGTTCGTCCGTTTGTTCATTCGTTCGTTCGTTTTCGTTCGTTGTTATCTTCCATCTTCTTTCTCAAATTTTTTAACGTTATGAAACGCATTCTGTTGATGGCAACTGTGCAAGATCTATTCGTGATCTCCCATACGATTGGCGGTTTAATATGGAACAAAAACCTTGGAAACTTCGTACCAATATTCAGTGTTCGTCCCTACTCGATTCTTCATCGTGAATTATTATCGAAACAACGGGAAAACGAGACTCATAACTTTCAAGGACAAACCATTGAATTAACCTACTTTCAGGTAAACGAAACGAAAAACGAAGAAATGAAAATAATAATAATGATGATGATGATGATGATGATGATGATGATGATGATGACGATTATGATGATCGCAGAAAACTTTTTTATTTTTTTTATTCTTTTCTTCATCTTCCTAAAATAAAAAAAAAAATACATACATTTCTACTTTCTCTTTTTCTCTTTATCACAGCAAAAAAATATAGTGTCCTTCGATAAAAATAATACCAAGATCGCAGGGCTTGCCGCGGACATATGGAATTTGCTGGCCGACTCATTGAACTTTACGTAAATTTCAAATAATTATGAAATGTTATTATCGTCGAACGGTCGCCTCGATAATTTGATATTCTAATAGAATTTCTTTTTCTTTCTTTCTTTCTTTCTTTCTTTGTTTTTTATTTTTTTTTGTCTTTTTTCTTTTTATTTTTCTTTTTATTTTTTTAGATTAAAACCAATACGCACGAACGAAACGTCTTCTGGTAATCACAAGGACGATATTTTTGACGGTTTGTTAGGTAAACTTCAAAGACACGAAACCCATGTAATACCGAAGGTAGAAATATATTCTAGTCGATTTGTGGCTGCTGATTTTACGCCTGCACTCTGGACTACCACGTACGTAATATAATATCTATGAAATATAATTTAATATAATTTACTATGAATATAATTTATTTATGAAATATATATATTAAATGTATTTCTCACGCGTAATATATAGACAACGATTATTCGTTCAACTCAAATACACGCACGACAAAAATTGGATGCTGTATTTATTCTCATGGAAAGTATGGTATTCGATTTTAATGATGTATTTATTATTAACCATATTCAGTCATATATCGCAAATAATATTTTGTTATTACGTCGAAAGAATCAAACAAAAAGCGTACTTCGCCGATCATTGTTTCTACAATTTCGCCATGATGTGCAAACAAGGTATGGATCCATTGATCATTTCTTTTTTATTTTATTTTCTTGTTTTTTTTTTTTTTTTGTATCTCTCAAAATCATCATCGAGAATTTTCGTAAATTTTCACGAACGTTATATATATATGTTCTAATATGTTAATAATAATAATATGTTAATAATAATTAACATTTCAGGTTGTATCCCGAAGGAATTCGAAGGAAGATCACGAATCTTAGAATTATCGCTCGGTTTGTTCTCAAGTTTAATTCATATAGCATTTTCAGCTTTGATATTTACGTACATGACCCACAAAGTTTATGTAAAACCTTTTAAAGATCTCGATTACTTGAAAAATCATACGAATTATAAGATCGTTACTGTAAACGGATCTGTTCCTTATCTGGCATTTATGGTAAATACAAGATTCTTCTTCTTTTCCTTTAACAAAAAAAAAATAAATAAATAAATAAATAATAATAAAAAAAAAACGTGAAACAAATTCACAAAAATAACGAACAATCTTCTCACAATATTCGATTATATTATTAGACTATATATTATTAGATATAATATTAGACTCATATATTATTATTTTTATTATTATTATTATTATTATTATTATTATATATTAATTGATATTTTAGAGGGGTTACCCAGCTTTGAAGGAACTCTTCGAAAAAGAACGATTAGTTATTACCCAAACGGAGAATGAGATGTACGAAAAGGCTTGTTCTAACGAGTATACCATGTTTTACTCCGAGGACGTTCACAACGCAAAAGGAAATTATTTTTGTAAATTGAACCCCATAGGGATACCATATTATGAGACATGGGTTGCGTCCGCTATAAGTAAAAATTTCAAATATAAAAGGACGATAGATGTAGGGTAAATTTAAATACACTCACTTGTACATAATTCTCCGACAGACGGAAAAAAGATATATATATATACATATATTCATACATGCATATATACAGAGTGTCCTAACGAAAAGGATTATTATGAGTTCCAGTGATTTTTTTTTTTTTTTTAAGGAAAAAAAAAGAGATATAGACACTCATCATTGGGACACTCTGTGTACAAACATATATATATACAGGGCGTGTTTCATTTTAAACGATATAATCAAATATATCCAATTCTATTGATTTTACAAACAAATGTTTTAAATGTAATTGGAAATAAAACAAAATAAAAAAAAAAACAGAAAAAATCGGAAATATTTTTGTATCTATCGTTCAAAATGATACACCATGTATAAGTATACGTATAAATATATATAAATATATATATATATATATATATATATATACGAAAAATAAATAATAATATATCGTGTTATATCGTTATAGGATCATAAGATTGCACGAGATTGGTTTAATAGCGAAATTGAAAAAACGAATGAAATTCTACAATATGAACGACGAGGAATGGCAAAAACCAAATCCAATTGAAATGAATCAAGTGTCATTGATATTCATTATGTTGTCCGGCGCATCCGTTCTGTCAAGCATTATATTCGTTATTGAAAATTTGATATTTGTTTGGAAGCATCGAAAGGCACGATTAATTTCAACGGATAAACTCCAACGACGATTGATCTTTTAAGCGTTCGATTTATTGGCTTAGGAATATATATTCTTTTTCTTTTTTGTTTTTCGATCGCTTATCTCTCTCGAAAATATATTTTCATATATGAATTATTTCTTTTCTAGCCTTTTTCTCTTTCCCAATCCCTGACCCGCGCACGAAAATGTCGCTTCCGACGATCAATTTTGTGAGGAATCTTTTCAATTGCTTTTTGTAAGATAAAAAAAAAAAAGAAAGAAAGAAAGTAAAGAATTTTCTAAAATAGAATTAACAAAAAAATAATTTTTCTACAACGTTCCTATCGATTTACGTACTTATTGTAAGGAAAAATTAAGTTTCTTCGTTTTTCGTTTGAAAGTCGCGGTATATCGATACGATACGATACGATACGATACGATACGATACGATTATACATTGTAGTCACGTGAGATATTTTCGATGTCATATCGATTTATTCGAGAGTTCTACTCATGTGATTACTACACACACCTGAACCCAAATCCCGCTGGCCGGAATTCATAATTTCATAGATCTATTTCTTCGTTTCTCGTTCGTTGATAATTCAAATAAATCGTAAAATGGGAGCATCCGTAATACCGATATTAATATTCACCATTTTATGGGGAGCAGTTGGTATAGCATTGCCCTGTTTTGTACCTACTGGACCAAATCGTGGGTATGATATATATTAAATATTTTAATACGGCCCATCCCACACTGCGTCTATCTGTCAATGAAAATTGTTCCCTTAGATCTAAGAAAATATTTTTACAAATTAATTATTTCTATTCTTCTTTTTTTTCTCTCTCTCTCTCTTCTCGCTTTCCTCCCACTTTAGAATACTACAAGTTGTTCTCATATTAACAGCATTTACCTGTTGGCTGTTGTAAGTATCATTCAGAGTTAGTATTTAAAAAAAATAATTACTTAATATTATCGATAATCACGCATTATTTATTCCAGCTGGTTGTGTTGTTACATGGCGCAAATGAATCCGTTAATTGGACCAAAATTATCAAACACGACTATACTCATGATGGCTCAAGAATGGGTTAGTAGTTTCTTTTTTTCCTGCTATTATAACCTTCATTCTATTTAGAATTAGTTCATGCATTCGATTACGTTATCTTTAATAGTTAGTAAGCTATTAACAGGTTAAGACTAATGATTTATTTCATTTTAGGGTTCGCCGATCGAATAATGAACAAATAAATATAATTGATGTAATATGAATTGTTCTGTATATATATATACTTCTTATAAATTACTTAAATGAGTATATTCAAAGAAATTAGGATACAACACAGTTAAATAGGCGATATGCTTGTATTTATCAATGTAAAATTTATTTTATATATATATATATATATATATATATATATATATATATATATATACACATAATTTTAATTTTTAAGTTAAAGTATTTGTACAAATATTCTTAGGCTATATATGACCCAAATAACAAGTGTCATATTCGTAATACGAATGGTTTCTCTTCAGTTAATTGTAAGACAAAATCACGTACATTTTTGCCTTCGAACATCTATTTACATTTATATTATTATTATCTCGTTAATACAAAATTGTAGTAGAAATTTAATCCCATTGCTTCTTAAATGTAATTATTGAAATTATTGAAATTCTATGTTCTAAGCTCAAGACAACAGATGGTATTACTTTTACTATTATAGCGTGTAAATATATACTGCCAAAGTTGTATGTCAATGTGCATTTAAAATAATTCCATAAAAAAGCAAAAATAATATCAGATCAAGGCGTATGAGAACTATTGTTATGAGGCAGATTGAATTTCATTTACTATTTCGATGACTAATCGCAAGCGGAATTATTAATAACTTTATTTTGCAATTATTATAAAAATTGTGATAGTTAGCAAAATGTATGTTTTATTTTTAAAAAAATCTATTATATACATTTTTCTTTATAAACACATAAATTTAATCAATCAATAGGATCATTTGTCCTTGATTCTACTTTAAAAATATATACATGTTATGGTAATAAGCTTAGACATGCTATATATAAATAAATTAGATCGAATTGGACTGCTTTAGTTCCATTTTGATCGAGTTTAAATATGTGAATAATGAATATCTTACGACAAGGATTTATTTCTAGTCATTACTTATCTTTACTCACATTTAATACCCTGTCTGCAATATAAATTAATAACATTTATACCTTTTCACAAAAAGATCCAAATTTAAATTCATTTAACGTTTCACATGTAATATTCATTATGAGAGCTGAAAAAAGTTGATTACGCTCTCTCTGTATTTCATTGTTATTTTCTATCGCCTCTCTCAAGCGTCGAAGTTCTTTAATCTTTTCTTTTTCTAAACTAAGATGTTCCTCTCGAAGTGTTTTCATGTGTCTCTTTCTTTGCGTCCTTAATTTTACTTTTTCACTTATGTTTGGTTTTGTATTACATATCATTCCCGTAGTATCATTGTAATGGTCGGATTGATCAGGTTGATCGGATAATGCTTCAATAAATTCTTCATCCGCTAAGGATTTTTCAGATAATGAACTCTCACTATGAACAAAATTTTCTGTTATCTTATCGCTATCCTCACTTTTAACTGAATTTGTATTTGTCATACAGGAAATATCCAAGGTACAATCATTTTCATAAATTTTTTGTAAATAGTCGTAATATTCCCACGTAACCCTATCCTTCCCCATACATGATTTCCTAATATTATCACGGATTTTTATGTACGTTCTTTTTAAATTTCTAAACTTTTTATCTAAACTTTCAGCAGATACATAATAATTTCTCTTCTCAAATTCTAGAGCAATTTCCTGCCAAATATTTTTCTTTTTTATCGTAGGATTTCTAAATTTTTCTTTCCTAGCATCGTAAAATTCAATGAGTAACAATGTTTTACTCCTTGTCCAAATGAATGAGGTATCTGAAATCAAGCATTCACTACTATTAAGATATCTTACAACGTTTTAATCGAAGCTCTTAACCGTCCGAAACAAATATACCAATTGCCGTCAAAAGAAAACCTTTAAGACAATTGGCAACAATTAATTCTGATCATAATCCAGAGAAATAATAAATATATTTTCTCTGATTACTTGTTCTTTACAATTGAACATTTAAACGTCTACCAACCTGCTGCCGTATTTATACTTCTTACTTGATATTCCAAATTAGTACCATTTAATTTAACATACTCTACAACAAAAATAGGATCTGTAAATTAAAGATGTTTATGTATAAACTTTTATAAATCTAAATCAAATTATTTATATGTATTATGAATAGTCATCAATGAATTACCACTTTTCAATCTCGCGTGAACTTCATTTGTATCTCTAATTGTGTAAATATAATTTCCCAAATTATATTGACATTCGATTTCATCCATGATATATTTTATCTAAAATCAAAACATGACCTATAAGATAATTACTTCATAAACCTTAAATGTTGATTACACTATAACAATATAGTTTTCATTAAATTTATAAATATATCATTAGTAACATATTATAGAAAAAAAGAATACCTAGCAATATCAATGAATAATATTATTATACAAAAGAATAATCTAATCGAAATAAAATTCTATTTTACCTAACGTCCATTGACATCAGGATAACAATATTAAATACTTTATTCGAGTCCTTTATAAAATAGTATTATTTGACATATGTTTATTAATATATATACATATATGTTTATTAAAATATAATATTTTTCGAATAAGAATTTTGGTTAGAAAAACGTCGTCGAAAAGATATTTTTGTAGAACATCGTCGCCTTTAATATACACTGATACGAACATAAAAGCTTTTAAATCTTTCTTACTGTTTCAATATAGCCACTCCGATCGTTCCCTAGGACGTTTCTTGCTGCTCAACGCTCAGTGATCAAGGAAATTGTTACAAATGGCGACTTATTCAGTGAGCCAGCCAGTGTAGTAAAGACGGAAGAAAGCAATCGCGTTTTATCAATATTGCCAACCTTTACACAACAAGTTAATCTGCGTAGTACCAATATTAAATAGGTATCTCTTTTCAACCAATCACTTCGTAATGTTAATAATTTCCAAATTCGCTACAAGAGTACGTCTCGATCAACGTGAATTTCTATTGGAAGTCTGGTGTATCGCCTTTAATAATTATATGAGTGTATTGAAGACAAACAACAATGGAGGCTTGTAATGCTGTTGAGCGCGAAGTTGACAAAGTTCTATTAAAATTTGGTGCGATTAACGAACATGCGGATAATGTTTTACGTGATTTAATAAATCATATCGAGTCGTTAAAAAAGGAATTAGAAGAAGGTAAGAATTACGTTATATATTAGGATATATGATGTCCTTGACTCGACTCTATACAATTTCGTTTTGTTGTTATGATTCAGCAGAAATCGTGCAGTATTTTGTGAAATTATGACGGGATTACGTTAAAATTTATTACTCGAGAGTAATGAAGTAAAGTTTGTGAAGGTTTTAATAACAAAGCCAATTGTTTATTCACACTTATAACCTCTTGAAAACGATTTTTTGATCGAACCTTTCAATAGCATTGAAACAGTTTTCTTATGTACACTTTAATGCGTTTAGATATAAGAAATAATTTATTGTCTTTCCCAGCACCGTCTGATCATGAACTGACACCTGGTCAAGTGCAAGTATTGAAACAAGCAATGACAAAGGTTCGCGATACTGTACAACGTTTGGCAACCGATCACCGAGATTTACACAGTACGGTATCTAAAGTGGGCAAAGCTATCGACAGAAACTTCATTGCCGATTTTGCAAGTACAAGTCGAGAAGATGTGTTTTCTGGTCCAGAAAAGTCTCACCTTCTTAATCAAGTTATCTGCCAACACTTCTATCGTCAAGGAATGCTGGATATTGCAGACGAATTGGCAACAGTAAATTTATAACCAATAATTGAGGAGGCATCTCATTATTCATAATTTTATATATCATTTAGCATATTTATATTTTAATAGATAATGAATAGTTTTTTATTTTGATATCAAAATACTACATAAAACACGCTCGTGCACACACACACATACATACACACACATACATTTCCTTATATCTTATAGTTAAATAATAGCTATTTAATTAATTATAAAATCATTTTGATGAAACAGGAAATAGATTACGTATAGAGAAATTTTTTAACGCGGTATTTATGTACAATCATGCGCTCATTTTCATATTGTAAAATACGTAGTAATAATTTTCAAGAAAACGATATAGTTAGAAATATTTTAGGAAGCAGGAATTAAAACCGACGAAGGCAGGAAAGAACCGTTCACAGAATTAAATTATATACTTGATTGCTTGAAACAAAGAAATCTAGAACCTGCGCTTGAATGGGCTAAGAAACACAGGGAAGCTCTTTTGGCACAAGTAAATTTATATTAAAACGATACGATCTTCGATTTCTAATGCACACGGAATTAATTAGATTTGTCCTAATGAAGATATTAATTATTGCAGAATTCATCTCTTGAATTTAAGTTACATAGATTACATTTCATAAGGCTTGTACAACAAGGACCTACTAAACAAACTGAGGCAATAATGTATGCTCGTCAGAATCTTACACAGTTCGTTGGACGTCATGAAAAGGAAGTACAAGCTCTAATGGGAACATTACTTTATTTACCTAATGGAATACAATCATCCCCGTATAGCCATTTATTAGATCCAACATTATGGCTTGACATTCATGATGTTTTTACAAAAGAAGCGTGTACATTATTAGGCCTAAGCGTCGACAGTCCACTCTCGGTTTGGTATGTTGAATAGAAGATAGATAAACGATATAATTTTTGACCAGCAACAATGATATAACAAAGATATTTCATTTTGCAGTATCAATGCTGGATGTACAGCACTTCCTGCTCTTCTTAATATTAAACAGGTTATGCAACAGAGACAAGTAACTGGTATATGGAGTGGAAAGGATGAACTTCCGGTAAAACTAATTAGCAACATTTATTGATGATAAGTTAACGACAATTAATTATCTCATATCTTTCTTTTTCTCTTCCTTTTGGTTCTTTTTTTTTTATAAATAGATCGAAATAGATTTGGGTAAACAAAGTCGCTACCATTCGGTTTTCGCATGTCCGATCCTTCGACAACAAAGTACAGAAAACAATCCGCCAATGAAATTAGTTTGCGGTCACGTAATATCAAGGGATGCATTAAATAAGCTCACCAATGCAAACAAGTATGTTGTTCGAATATAACGAAGATAAAGTGTGCGTCAATATTTTAATCGCATTTTTTTTTTTTTTTTCATAAAAAAAAAAACAAATCAATTTGTTTCTAGATTGAAATGCCCATACTGTCCTGTGGAACAAAATCCAGAAGATGCTAGACTTATATATTTCTAGATTACTGTGATATTATAAATATAGAGACAAATGTATTGTTAAATTATATATATAATATAGTTTCGCAATATCTTTTTTTTTATCCGTTATTTAGGTTCGAGTAATAGGACAAGTTATCAGATCGAGAGAAAAGTAGCTTAATTCTTTGTATTATTATATTTTAATTTAATGGAATTCGTGCTTTTTTTTTTAAGACGAATGAGACAATGCAATTTTCATTTATGGAGTTAAAAAAAAAAAAGAAAAGATGTAAGCGAATGTAATCTAACTTTACTATTTAATTGTTTCTCTTTATAAAAAGACTGATATTGAAGCAATAGCATATAATATTAACATAATCTTGCTTTCTCAGTTATCCTTTTAACATTGTCGCGCTCTCTCATTCACATTATTAACGAATGCTATTAGAAAGATGATTAAAATTAATTATATATTCGTTTAGTTACTTGTCCTGACTATACTAATTACATTATTCATCATTGGCATTTATAACAATTTCTTTTTTACTAATGTTTTATTTTTTTCTTGTTTTCAATTAGAAAAATTAACAAATTGTCATGCTCGCATGTACGTATAAATATTGGTTGACTTTAATAGTTTATAAACGTTTAGCTGAATTCAGCAATGTAAAGTATATTGTATTGTTTCATATTCAAATATTCGCTTCGTACGTATATTGTGATAGTAATGTTTTCTTTTTATTATTATTATTATTATTATTATTATTATTATTATTATTATTATTATTATTATTATTATTTTCTGTTATTTTTTTTTTCTTTTGAATGATACAAATATAATATCGATAATAATACTTTTGTAAGTACAACTAAATCATATAAGTGTTAGAATATAGATCGTTCTCTAATTTCACTCATCAATTGTATAATATATATATATATATATATATATATATATATATATATATATATATATATATATATATATATATATATATTATATATAAAATGTTTTTTTTTCTTGTATTTATAAGAATGTGGGTTATATATGCGTTATTAAAAATATTACGTATTATATATCATTATTATTTATCTTTATCATTTAAAGATAGATTTATAATTAGAGAATTTGTATACAAAATTTAGACTAAATCTGCATATATGGATAAGTGACGTATGGTTGAATTGATATTTAATATTTAACAATATTCTAATAAATTATTAGATATAAATATGTTATTATTAAATTTTATTCATCGTCATCATCATCTTCTTAATGTCGTAGCGAACGAAAATTTATCGACCAAACGATTTTAACCTTCATAGTTACGAAATTAGGGGGTTAGTTTCATCGGCGAGTGTTTTATTTTCTGACACGTTTTATTAAAGGCGACTTTAAAACGGCATGGAATCAAAGAATAAAACCTCTAGGTAATATTAACAACGATTATAGAATTATTACGAATATATATATATACACACACACATATATATACATGTATATATATTTATTTATTTTTTCTTTAATGGAAAATCCTTAATGACAAAGTAGAATATTGCAGCTTAAAAAACAAGATAACCTATGACCCGTTGGCCAAAACTACAAACGGAAAAGAAAGTTATTTGAAATTGCTCCGCAATACGAAATTTGACGATATTGATAAATTAATGCCGAAAGATTTGGAAGATTCTTTAAAGAGGGCGAAAAAAAATCCGATAGAACCTTTCGCTTTTTTAAACAAAATTCCGGTGGAAGATACGATCGAAGGAAACATATTAATGAAAACGAAGAACGAATCAACGGAGATAGACGTAAGAGATCTAACAAAAAAAGAGAGAGAAAAGAAAGAAAAATTCTTAATTTCGTTGTCTACGCGAACGAGTAACGTTTCTCGAATTTAAATTTCGCGCGTTATCTGACGTACGATCATTAAATTTCATGATGTCTTTCAGAATTTATAATTCGTCGTTTCGATTTTCTTTAGTCGCACCCTTTGACCAACGTTCACGACTATCTTATAATAAATTTTTATCTAAAAAAAAAAAAGAAAGCCGGATCGAAAGAAAACTCATAATTTATCGAATTTAAATTACGCGCTCATAACCTTTAAAAGTTGTACGATCGGTTCGACTCGTGAAATTTAAAATTTTCGAACGATTATGAATAGCCACGTTGTCCTTTTCAAATTCGTTGCCTTAATTTTCTTTCTTTTATCTAATATTCATATTATCTCGTTGTAATGAAAATGTGAACGAACGAATGTGATCGATATATTTCGTAAAAGGGATATTTAAAACTTTCACTCAATGGGAAATAAATCATTTGGATATTAACGATCTCCTTGATTGTATACGTTTTGTCTTGTAATTTGATTGATTTCTTTTTTGGTTTTTTTTTTCTTGCAGATTAAGTTGACTAACCTGATGAAACGTATAGAATTAAATAAAACTCTGTTGGAAAGAACGAATCAACGCGTGAGGGATATCGATTATCTCGTTAAACGAAGCGAATTGATTTTGCCAAAAAATCAGATTTACGGTAAATTTAATTAACTTTCGAGAATAACGTTCTCTCTCTTTCTATCTCTATCTCTACGAGTTTACGCTAAAAGAAGATATAATCTATTAAACATTGAACACTTACAGACGAGAATATCTACATGAAAATAAAGTCGACCGGTAAAAGGGAATCGACGAAAGTTGAATCTTCAATCGACTATCCAGAACTTGGTAAGAAAAGAAAAAGTAAAATGAAAAGAAATATATCAAATAAAAAAAAAAAAATTAAGAAGAAAGAAAAAAAATTCGATCATTAAGTCATTGATCGAGTGATTCTTTTGACGATTCAATCTAAATTTCGATTGATCTTTTTCTTCATGTTTTTATTATTATTTTTTTTTTGTTTTTTTTTTTTTTTTTTTTTACGATTATTATCTGTTCAGAAAAATTTCGTCGTACCATGGACGCCACTAAGGATATACTAAATTACGTGAAGAAAATTTCTAAGGGTGAAATGACCTTGGACGATTTACCCGAGGAACTTTTGAATCGTATTAAATCGTCCAATGAAAATATCGAGAACTTAAAAATCGATCAGTTATAAATTCCTGATGATTAAATAAACTCATTCTGTTATGTATGTACTTATATATATTAAAAAAAAAAAAAAAATAGAGAGAGAGAAATAATGAGAATGAGATAAATCATTTTTATTTTTTTTTATTACGTATATTTATTCGTTAAATTACATATTACCATATACACATAGATAATAACATACATAAATCAGAACAAACAATTATCCATTATATTATATTATATTATATTATATTATATTATACTATATTATATTATATTATATTATATTATATTATATTATATTATATTATATTATATAATATATTAACTTTCCTACCGGTATATTTTAAGCTATATATATATTTATTTTTTCTATTTCGTTAGACATTAATGTGTCGGTTTCTTCTCTCTTTATCTCTGAGATTAGTGATCGATCGATACCATTTTAATAAGGATCTTTAAATCTCTCTCTTTTATAACAAGATACTTTACTTGCATTGGCAGAATTGTTAAACCCTTCCCAAATCTTCTCACCCATCTACACATATATCAAACCCACCCCACCACCCTCATTACATTCAGTATCCTCAATCCTCACCCCTCATTCCTAAAAAATATCACGACTCTCTTCATCTATAAAACGTCTTAAATCCAATTTAATTAATGCTTTTGGCGATTTTCAGATTCAATACACACACACATATATATATATATATATATATATATATATATATATATACATATATATGTATAAATAATTTATTTCATTGTCTCTATCTTGAAACGTGTTTTAACGTACATACATATTCTTCCTTTATTTATTGATACAATCGAATTTTCTGTATTGTCTGGGAAGAAAGATTAAAAAAAGAAATAAAATAAAAAAAAGCAAAGATAGAAACGTTACAGTTTTCTATATAAGCATTTAATAGTTTAGAATTTTTTTGTTCGTTTTTTATTCGTTCGTTCATTCTTTGTCTCCTCTTTTTTTTCTTTCTTTCTTTTTCGTAATATTTTTTACTTCTTCTTCCTCTTTTACTTCATTGCATTTATTCTTTCTCTTTTATTATTAATATTTTATTTTTTTGTAATTTTTTATTTATTATTATTATTTTTTATTATTATTATCATTATCATTATTATCATCATTGTCATCATTAACATCAACATCAACATCATCATCATTATTATTATAATTATTGGTATTATCATTATTATTATTATTATTATTATTATTATTATTATTATTATTATTATTATTATTAATTATTATTATTATTATTATCATTAAACGACAATTACACAGGCGTATAAAGTCGGACCCATACACCAGCTGGTTAAATATCTCTACGTTTACGATACAACGATTTTCTTTTTTTTTTTATTAAGCATCCTCTTTTTAGTGCCTTCAATTAATGATAAATATTCGAGAAGGTCAAGTGAGAGAGAGAAAACTATATGTATATATATAAATATATATAATATATATAGGGGATGATATCGAGAAGCGTCGATCAAGAATATCATTTTACGATTCGACGCGATACGTAACGCCATTTTAATTACTTCCTTTCTTTTCTTTTCTTTTCTTTTCAATTTCTTCTTCCTCTTATTTCTCTTTCATAAATTTTCTTTTTTTTTGTTTCCTTTTCAACCACAAATCACTGTACGCTTATCCCGTGCAAGCACCAATCGCAAGATAAATAATAGGCAACGACTTGAAAAAAAATTGCGCAACGAAGAAACCAAACGCGTATTGCATACAGAGACCTATCTCTCTCCATTTTGCATAACGCAGGGAAGCAGCTTCGACGCTTTTTATTTTATTTTATTTTATTTTTTTTTTGTTATTTTTCTTTCTTTATTTCCTTTTTATTTTCTTTTATTTATTTTTTGTTATTTTTTTTTCTTTCTTTTTTTTTTTTTATTATTTCGTTCTCTTCTTTCTTTTTTTTTTGTCTTGTTTTGTTCATTGCTTATTGTCTGTTCACAATAGCAGCCAACGACGAGTAACTCGCTAATTATGTTCCTCAAAAAGTTCGTGCTTATATATATATATATATATTTTTTTTTTTTTTATTTATTTTCTTTTTTTTATTATTTTTTTTGTCTTCTTTTTTTTATTGTCCTCCTTATATATCTGGGATACTTCGATGATACTTTCGATCGATATTTATTCTGTTCCGACTTTTTGATACGTTTATTTATATCTCGTCGAGAGATAGCGTGAAGATGCAAAAGCAACAAATTTTCATCATCTTCTTCTTCGTCTTATTTTCAGTTAAGAATATGATACGATTAAATTATGCTGATATTGGCGATAGACCTGATTAAATGATATTAATAATATGATACGAATTAATTATTAAAATAAAAATGTATATAAAATATAAAACGATTGGTTTCTCGTCAATGATAGAGGAATCTTTAACATCAACGAATCATTTCGTAGAATTTAATTCATTATTAATTATAATAATTTGTTCTCAGCTTTAATTAATTATTAAATGATAATAAACGAAATCTTTAAGAATATATGTGTACGAAGAATTGATTTCACGTTCGAAATAGAATTTTGATTGATTTCACATTGAATTAGTACGTTTAATTGTTAATTATCATTAATCGAAATAATGATTCTAATCAAATTAACGATGATGGTCGTATCATACGAATATAATAAAGCAATGGCGAACCTGCAATCCGTAGTTCATTAAAATGAGAAGTTTAAAAAGTTTTTATTTATAGTAGTGTGTTATTGAGAAAAAAAAAAGAAAAGATCAAGATTCCAAATTTTTGCGAACATACAAAAAAAATATGAAAATTGTTTACTAAATTAATAAGTTTAATTGAATATTGTCATTCATCTATATCTCATTTTTAATAGAATCTCAAAATATTTGTTCAAAAATTTCATTATCTTACGTTTATCTACAATCGTTCAAACAATCCTGATATTAATAAAAAAAAAAAAAAAAAAAAAAAAAAAGAAAAAATTATCGTTTCACATCAATCGTTTCGCACTAGTGTCAAACAAAATTAGATTGAAATTTTGATTTTGTTTTTCTTCGTTTCTTTCTTCTTCTTCTTCTTCTTCTTCTTCTTCCTTTGCTACTATAGATTGAACCAAAAATATTTGGATATAGTTAGATATCTTTTCTTTTTTTTTTTTTTTTCAATTACTCGATCGAAATATTTCAATTCGCAAGTATTGTCATATTACGAAATTCCCGTAATTATTTATTTGATTATGAGCCAATCGTCAACAAAAAAAAAAGAAAAAAAAAAGCAATAAGGATCGCCATTGTTAATATCGATGTCAATGACAACGTCGTAATTTTTTAGTTTTCTTCTTTCTCCTCCTCTTCTTCTTTTTCTTTTCTTTTTTTTTCGTGCGTCCTCACCGTTCGTACAACGTCAACTCTTCATGCTTATCTCTCGACGGACGTCTTTTTGCCTTTCTATTTCTTTGTCCTTGTTTTCATTCATTCATTCGTGTATCTGTTTGTTTGTATTTTTTATTTTTATTTTTCTTTAATTATTTATTATTATTATTTTTTTAATCGCATTTTGATTGCATCGGCAATTCGAATAATAAGAATCCCGGCTACTTAATGCCGATTCTGACGTTTATCGATTATTAAAAGACATCAATGACATACATACACACGATTAATTCTCTCCTTCCCCTTAGAAACCATATCTTTTCTTCCCTTCTTTAATTTCTTCGTTTTTTCCTTTTTCTTCTGCTTTTTTCTGATCTTAATTTTTCTTCCTTTCTTTTCTTTTCTTTCATTTGTTCGCGCATGCACACAGAGACAGACACTTTTCCTTTACGTCGATATTGATCGTTCTTAATCATCGTAAGAATTTTATTATAAATATTGCGAATAAAAATAGAGAGGGAGAGAGAGAGAGAGAGAGAGAGAGAGAAAGGAAAACTGAACGAACGAAAAATAATTATATTTATAAATATTATACATAGTGATGTTTTTATTCTACAAAGCTACGAAAAACAAATGGCAACTTTATCGGCATTTTCGTTTGTTTGTTTATTTGGTTATTTGTTTTTTGTTTCGTCTTCTTTCTCTCTCTCCCTTTCTTCAATGATTTTTACATCTTTTTAATATTCCATTTATATATATCTCTATTTCTTTCTTTCTCTCTCTTTCTCTCTCTGTCTCCTTATTTCTATTTATTTCATTCTCTGTCCTTCCTTTCTAACTATATATTTCGTTCGAATAATCTTTCGTTACGAATGTTTTCTAAGGGATCGAAAAGAAGCTAAGAGAACATCAGACATGAAGGTATCTCAGTGGCGGCAATATTTTCATAATAAATTGTCCATTAATATACATCTATTATATGTATCATAAATACATTGAAACGGATTATTAATGAAATACACATTGGTATATATATAAGTATGCATGTACATATATATGTACGTATAATATGTACGTATAACACGTATGTATGTAACTATATATGTATGTACGTATGTACGTATTTATGTACGTATATTCATACAGATTCTATTAACGAGAGTAAGATAAAACGTTACCTTCATTCTATCCCTTTTCCACCCTCTCTCTCTCTCTCCATCTTTTAATTTTTTTATTGTTTTTTTTTTTCATTTTTCCTCCATTTTATCTATCCCTTTATCTATCGATCACGTTTTAATCCACACGTTTTAATATATAATTTCGTCTCGTAATTCGAATTCGTATGTATACGTACCTCGACAATTTTTTTTCCTATCATTCTTTACAAATTTCAATTACTGAAAATCGCCGTACCATAACGATTACGATTACAACGTACATATTGATTCGTCTTTTATGACGGTTCTTGAACAAAGTTTTATCCAAATTTTATACCACGTTGCCATGCAATTCTCTCTCTCGTACCTTAATTCTCTTTTCTATACTAATTCTCTCTCGTACCTTAATCACAAAATTTAGAACATACGTTTTATTCTTCTTCCAATCTATCTCGTCGTACATCAATTCGTGAGTAGTGGTGGTGGTGGTAGTGTGGGTGGTAGTGTAGATGGTGGTGTTGTGGGGGCAGGGGGTGTATGCCAATGGAGATAATCGTCGATTTGTCAGATCGCGATAAACGATCGTATTCGTCGGTTCAGAGTTTCGTCTAATTGTTATCGACAACGGCGAGGGACGACGGCGTAAACGTTCGCGAAATTTTTATCACGAATTGAATTGACTCGCGTTTCGTACCGGGAGTAGGTGCACGGCTATGAAGTCGCGACCACACGGTTTTCGAATCCGCAACGGAAGATTGTAGGCCAACTCCGAAATCATTTCTATTATTATCCGTCATTTATTATCTTTCCCTCCCTCCCTTTCCCCCCCCTCTCTCTCTTTCTCTCTCTCTATCTATCTATCTCTTTCTCTCGATGTAACGAATGTATGTGAATAATATTTCTCGATTTTTAAGATTTTTAAGTTCTTTTCCTTCCATATTTCTTTTCGTTTATTTTTTCTTTTCCCTTGGATTCTCCATTTTCTTCTTCGTTCTTTCCTTTCTCTTTCACCTTTTTTTAATTTCTCTTCTTTTTCTTTATTTTTTCTTTCGAGCAATAAAATACCTCCACGCGTTCATCGGAGAGAGAGAGGGAGAGAGAGAGAGAGAGAGAGAGAGACGATTCATCCGAGGCGAGCGATCCTTTCATTCTTTCGAACCTTTTTTTTTTATTTTTATTTTTTATTTTATTTTTTTTCTCTTTTTTTGAGCGTTTTTTTGTCCGTGGATCTCCCTCTATTATACTACGACGAAGAGAACGATACATTGATAAGTTCAAGATATATTTTTTATTTTTTTTTTTTTTTATAACCCGTTAAATTATTAATAGATAAAGCTGACTTTATGAAACGTCGCGTTTCTATAATCGCATACGTGTTTATTAATATTTATATGTATATATGTATATATATATATATATATATATACGGTAGCTCAGGATCTCGGTGCATACTTCATGAGATTTAACATACGTAATATATCCGTTCAAAACACTATTGAATAACAAATATACGATGGTTAACTTTTTTCTTTGCTTAAAGCTCTCGAATACAATTCTAACATTTAAATATATATAGATATAGATATATATATATATTTTTTTTTTTCTAATTGTTTCGTAAAGTGTTACGTGTATATGTATATGTAATACGTATATCACTTTACATTTAACGTTCACGAATACAGAGTTCTTTGCTTAAAACATGGGATTATATGTGTCCAATATTAATATAGTTTATTTTGGTTTTTATTCATTTATTTATCTATATACTATAATTACACCTCTCTTTATTTTTTATTTTTTTTATTATTATTTCTTTTTTTTTTAATTCTGTATTGCTTCTACGAACATTCTAATTAATATTTTTCGCGAGAACCCAACGGCACGATTTTAAATTTTATTAATTATTATTGTTAATCCATTCCATCTAAAATATCCCGTCGCGGATTCACATAATGTTTTTTTTTTTTTTTTTCATAAAATTCGCCAATTTCGCGAACGCCTCGTATAATGTCCCTTCAATTATATCCAACGTTCAAAGTTTTCCACTATAATTTTTTTGTTTGTTTCGTTTCTAACATTTATTATTCCTCTTCGTGTATGTTCGAGGCCGAAGGTTACAGGTTATCACGTATCGAAATTTCACGAGCCTCCTCGACGTTTAAATCAATCGTGAGGCCAAACCAAGGTGTCATTTTGAATTTCGAGGGATCTTTTCTTCCTTTTTTTTTTATTTTTCTTTTTTTTTTTCGAGCAACGATCGTGCTTGCAAAAATGACCCCTGACGTCGAAGAGATCCAACGATCATTCATTTTACGTGGATTTCTTTGTTTTTTTTTTTCATTCTTTCATTCTTTCTTCTTTTATTTTTTTTTCTTATCTTTATATCTCTACCATCGATATATATATATATATATGTATGTATATGTATATATATGTATATGTGTATGTATATGTATAGATATACGTGTAGATACAATATTTATTTATATAAGACTCTCGAAGTTTGGTAAACCGATTTTTACACAAACAAACCACTCCCCAACCACCCCCAAACCCCCGGCCGGTGGGGGAAGACTCCTCGCTCGAGATATTAAGAGTATTTTTTTTTCTTCTTCTTTTTATGTTTCGTTCAATTTTATGCCAATTTTGTTACATATGCGTATGTACACGTATGTATTCTTTTTTTCTCTTTCTCTCTCTCTTTTATATATATATATATCTAATAGTCGAAGAACTTCTTCATCGTACCTGATCGCATTTTCTTTCAATTCGCACGGTTTCCCTGCAGCCATTCAGGGAATCCAAATCAGGCGGTTCCTCTTATTAAATAGAAAAGAAATTTTGTCGACATGGTTAGAGAGACCGAAAGAATTTTTTATAAATTTTTGTTTCTTTTACTCCCGAGCGTGACAGAATTTATTTCGCGGCAGGGGGGAGGGTGCGGCGGGGGCGAGGAAAATAAAAGAAACGAAAAAAAGGAACGTAAGACAAACGAAATGAGACGAATTCAAAGAAAAATAGTGGAAGATTCGTATTTTGATAACGCCTATTATACTTTTACTTATATATTTTTTTTTTTTGTTTATTTCTTCGCCTACTACTTCTACCTCTTTCTCGGCTTCTTCTCCTTTTCCTTTTTTTTTTCTCTTTTAATTCTCCTAACCTTCTAACTTACGATACAACAAATACACATTGCACTTTATTATTTAAATTCGGAATAAATTTTTTTGATCAAAGTTTTATCATTGTTGTTGATAATTCAAACATGCAAACGTTAATTATGTTTATTTTTTTTTTTCGTTAGTTTAACATCGATATAATGTATAATTCAACGTGTTCGCGAACGCACACACTTATTCTTACGTTATGTCGAACAGTATTATATGGTCTTCTTTATAGTTTATTTTTTTTTTCTTTTCTTTTGTTGTTATTTTTTTTTTTTTTAGCTTGACTCTCCTTCCTCTTTATCTAATCATTACGAACTACGAATGGAGAAGCATTCTACATTGAAATTTATTATCGCGTTTTATAGCTTTCATCAGGTTGCTCTCTATCCTGAGCACGTGTCGAGTTACGCAGGATTTAATTGCGATCTCGTGAGAAAAAAGTTGTTTCTGTTTTTTTTTTTTTTTTTTTTTTTTAAATTACTTTCTATTATCTTATTTCATTCAACTTTTTATTTTTTATCTATTTATCTATTTATTTATTTATTATTATTATTCTTTTTTTTCCCCATCTTTCTTTCATTCGATCAACACGAACGAGAAAATTTCAAAGTAACTGGAGTAAAATGTGTCCTGTACTTACATCATACAAGTTTCTATCTCTACGATATCGATGCTTGAACTCTCTTAACGTAATCTTTGAATAATTTCGAATAATGTAATATATTCCCGCCTACGTACGCTGTCGCGTGTACTATATATAATATGTATATATATGTGTATGCATATATGTGCTATATATATTTATATGATTGTATTATACACATACGCGTATCTAATTTCTATCTATAGATAATAATAATAATAATATATGTCTATATGTATATATATGTGTATATATATATATATATATATATATACCAAGAGTAGAAGGTGGTTTGGATCAACTCGTGCGCGCGATTAATTCGGAGAGATTAACAAGATCCTCGGGATTTTTCATTTTAAACATTTAATACTCTACGTATATATATTGTCTAATTTAACTGTCCTAGTTTTTATTTTTTTTTTTGTTTTAATTCTCCTCGTAAACATTTATTACCAGTCGAATGGAGTAATAGTATTGAAGTAAGCTGTCGTGTTAGACGAACGAATAGGATAAAAGGGGAAAGTATTTGCACGAAGGTATAATTTTTTACTACGTCGTTGTTTGCGAGTTGGGTAGATTCAAATAAAATAGAAAAAGGAATAATAAATAAATAAATAAGAAAGAATAGAAAGAAGAAGGAGGTAAATATGAAGCGAGTGAGCGAACGACTGAGTGTGTGAGAGAGAGAGAGAGAGAGAGAGAGAGAGAGAGAGAAAGTGATAGTGAGAGTAAGAGTGATTATAATGACAATGATGATAATAATAATAATAATATATATGAAGCAAAAAGAAAAGAAAAGAGTTTAGAGATTTACCGTTTTAAATACGTCACAGTTAGCCGATTGATTTGCGATTTATTGATCATCCTCTTCATTCTGGTACGTTACGTAGCGCACGGACGACTTCTCGCCGATTATCAGCGACTGTAATCAATATAGATATATCGTTGATATTATTATTATTCAAGAAAATATATATATATATATATATATATATATATATATATATATTAGAAAGAAATTGAACGTACCTTCTTCTCTTCTTTCGTCGGTGGCGCTCTGAGGAAATACATCAAAGGTGCATACATGAAATTCAAAATGGCGATTCCAAAGAGCATCCACTCGAATCCTATAGTGTTAACCAGCGTACCGCTTAGTGCGGGTCCTAAAAAAAAATTGAATTTATTTGTTTATAAAAAGTTTGGTAACATTGTAAGTGTTGGTATTAATATTTCGTGAACGATATATCATCAAAGCATCGGTGATTCAATGGTAGAATGCTCGTCTGTCACGTGGGTGGCCCGGGTTCGATTTTCGGCCGAGGCAAAACTTCATTTTACTTTTTATATTTTCTAATTTTCATTTTTTATTAGTTTTATTCGTTCAGTCGCATGAACCAGTTATGTCTAATAATATAATCTTATTCCTTGTAATTAATCGCAATTATTGCTGATAGAGATTCGTAGATTCATTGTTAATTATTATAGCGTTATCGTGAAATATTACAGTATACGAAATATTTGATATTTAAACGTTACAATTATATTCATTCTCTGTTTCTTTTCTTTTGATATTTATTTATTTTATCTTATCGATTCTCACCTATGGCGAAGCCCAAACAAAATGCAACGTCACCGATCGCGTAAACGCTTCCGTAGACAGCAGTATGCCTTATATCTACCAAATATCCTAATTCAGGCATCATCGAACTGTCGACCATGCCAATAGCAAATCCTAATCCAGCGTTCGGAATGATTAGATGATCGATACTGCTAGCCAGAGGTATCTAAGAACGATGAATAGGTAAATAGTTTGATTTTTATCGCAGAACATTTATATTTTTATTACGTCGATCGTTTTACATTCATCTAATACATATGTATGGATTAGAACGAAATCACTTTTACATTCTAATTCACGAATTCATAAGTTAATATCGTCTACTTACACACATCAAACAGAGGCCGATTACAATGAGACCGATTAACGACGCCAACCACCTGTAAAATAAATTTACGATACGTTATTATTATTTATCACATATTAATATTTATATACATATATAAATATTAAAATATTAAAGTAATAACGATTAATGATAAGAAAAGAAAAAAAAACATTATCGCCCGAACAGGGACTCGAACCCTGGACCCTCAGATTAAAAGTCTGATGCTCTACCGACTGAGCTATCCAGGCGATTGATATATGGTCATCTTTTAATATTGGTTTTGTCAATATACTCGACATAACTAATAGAATGATTGTTAAAACGAATATATATTATATATATCATAATATTAATTATATATTCTATATATATAAATATTTATTTTGTTAATACACTCGATATAAATAATATAATGATTGTTAAAACGAATATATATATATAAATATGTTACTTTATAAATTAACATATAATATAAAATAATATATGTTAAATAATATAATTTCAATTAATATATTTTGTTTTTATATATGTAATAGGTATATGTATTAATTAAAAAAAAAAATTATTTCGCACAGGTTCAACCGGATAATATTTCTGTCGGCTAATACGAATTAATTATTCTCACCTGCCCATCCTATGACCAAGGGGACCAAATAGATTAGTTCCAATTAAGTAACTAATGCTAGCAGGTAAAAATGTCGCTCCTTGCTTCCAACGACTGGCGCCCATCGTATCCATCATCCATATAGGTAAGCTTGGTTCCAACATAGCGATTCCCATGTTTGCGAATGTTATCGCACCTGAAATTGATTCACTTAAGCTTCTAATACAAAATTTTTTATAATCGTCAAGAATAATAAAAGACGAAAAAACAAAAACCAAAAAAAATAAATAGATAAAAAAAATAAATAAATAAATATATATAATAAATATATATATATTTATTATATATATATTTATATATATATAAATATATATATATAAATATATATATAATAAATAAATAAATATATAAATATATATATATATATATATATATATATATATATATATATATACGTACCAGCAGCTAAAATAATATACGGATCGGTAACCAATGATTTCAAAGATGGCGGTTCGGCTTCCGTATAGACTACAGACGGTTGAAGCATCAAAAGTTGTAACACTGAAAGGATTAAATCCGATTTACATGAAAATTGTTTATTTTATTTTATTTTTCTTTTCTTTATTAATTTATAATAATTTAAAAAATCATAATAATAATAATAATAATAATATTATTATTATTATTATTATTATTATTATTATTAATATTATTATTATTATTATTATTATTATTTATGCACTTACGTCCGTCACCAAGAGCCAATGCCGAGAGTACTAAAAACGGTGCGGACTTTCCAACGAATTCGTACATAATTCCACCGAACGGTGGCCCAATTAAAACACCAAGGGCGAGTCCACCAAGTGCTATACCCATAGCATTGCCACGTTCCTTATCATCTTGATATCTCTCCGCCAGCATACCCATACCTTTTTTTTACACGGGTATGGAGTGGGGGAGGGGGAGGGGGAGGGGGGGGACAAACATAAATTTATTTTTATTTCATTTTTTTGGAATTTCTATAAACAGATGTTCTAGTCTCTTCGATTAATTATTACGACAGTTATCTCTCTGTTAGATGGTACAGAAAAGGATATAAGTAAAAGATTTTTAATCAGGATAGATTAAATTTTCTTTCTTTTTTTTTTTTATCGACGTACTTCATGTTGCCTGTAATTTTTAAACAATCCAATAATAATTTCACGTTGACTTTACAATCGACACGTATGGATTGATATTTCTTATGATAAAAGTAAGTGACCAATCTGATAATTAGTCTAAATCGATTAATTTTTTGACATATATTTCGTTTTTCAATACCCGTTTAATGGATATATATATATTTACATCGGTTTTTAATTTTTTCTTTATTCAATCGTACCTGACACACTCGAACACGAGGAACCGATACCCTGTAGCGCACGTGCCAAAAATAATATCCCGTAACTTCGACCAAATGCAAATATCAACGTCGATATGAACATAATAATGAATCCGGTGAACATCGGTATACTGTAGCCTATTCTGAAATTCCAAGAAAAAGGTTTATTGTATCGTAATTTTCATTTTATATTAATTAGTACGAACACACACAATGTGTACGAACACACACACAAATTATATTTAATTGAGGTGAAATAAAAGTTTCTAGATGATTTTGCGAAACTTTTTAGACGAATTTTCTTTCTTTTTCGTTTTTATTTTATTTTCTTTTTTCTTTTTTTTTTCTACTCAAATTATAAAACCACACGTCTAAGAAACCTTGCTCCACCTTGCATAATCTTCTACAGGTTTTTGCAAATCAAATTCAATTCTTTCATTGGAAGTAAAATTTTGTCCACGATATCGAATTTGTAGAGATATGTCTTTGTAATGGATATTAGGAACAAATGTAAATTTATCGTTAAAACATTCGATATTTTATCGTACGTATAAATAAATAGTATAGTTAGTAATAATATGTATAAATAATATTATAGTATAATAGAAATTAGACTTCGATGATGTCTTTCAATACTAATCACGATTAAATAACAATTGAGTTGGATTTTTGAGAAATAATGAATTATTGTACAATTAATTAAAAACTCAGGATATTAGATCTTCGGTGAAGTAAGATTGAAGCGAATTATATTTTTTTCTTTTTCTTTTTTTTTTTTTTTTTTTTTTTTTTTAAACAAAACGGACCATCTCTAGACAGATCCCAAAGTCATATCGAAACGTAACTCGTCCAGAATTCTTACAATTTTACGAGAAAGAATAATTTGTTATGAAATTTGTGATTGGAGATCGAAAGAGAAATTAAAAAAAAGAAAAGAACCATAGATGTAGATTCTCATTAGATAGATCGTCGATATTACAATTTCGTATAAGGTGTACCTCAAAATATCAATTTCGAGCTCATTTGTTTTCTTTTCCCCTTTTATTTTGAAATATTACTTCGTTATTCTTCTTTTTTTTTTTTTAATTTCAAGAGATCGTCGAAAGATTGAGAAAGATCTTAGGGATGACTTTTTGTAGAAAAAAAAATGCGTTTCGCGAACCAATGAATCTGTTACGGTGTGAATTCGATTTGCAAAAAAAAAAAGAAGAAAAAAATAAAGAAAAAAGGAGGAAAGAAGGAAATTTTTAAAGTGAAAAAAAAACACTCACGTACGAGAGTTTCGATGGATACCAACCTGTGAGTAAGAGGTCCAACGACAGGATTAGCAAGCAATTGTACGAAGGCTTTCGATGCAAACATCATCCCGACGGCCACTGTTTCTTCCAACAATTCTTTGTGCCTTTGTTCCTTTTCCTTTTGTTCGGCCATCGTCGAATTTATCGTTGTCGATTCTAAATCAATACGAATCGATCGTAAAAAAAAAATATATATATATATATATATATATGCATACATGAGCTGTTGATTTTGAAAATGAGACGAGTCTTTTTCGTGTTATTGCTAGATATTTAATGGTTCACATTTGAATGGATTTAAAAATATTGATGAACAGTGATAAGCTTATTTTATATTTTTTGTGATCTTATTTCATGTAAATTTAATATGCAACAAAATGATTATATCCGTGTAAAGTCCAAAAAAAAAAAATCATGGTTTTAATATACGCCAATGGACTTGCCTAAATTTCAAAAGCAATGATTTGTCGAATACGTTGATTTTCTTTACAATAAAACAACAACAACAAAAATTAGTAAAGATATTGGCAAGCAGTGATAGACTTATTTTATATTTTTTTTTGTGATATTATTTCATGTAAATTTAATATGTAACAAAATGGTTATATTCGTGTTAGGTCAAAAAGAAATTATGGTTTTGTTATGCGCCAATGAACTTGTCTAACTTTCCAAATTAACTCGCGACAAATATCGTCGTCGAAATAAAATTACCATTAAGAAATTTATACCGATATTAATGGATATTTGTTGCGAATTGATTGAGAACATAAATTTTATGTTAATTTGTAATAAGAATTAGCTTTAACCGTTTCTTTTTCTTTTTTTTCTTACACAGAATGGACTTGTCCCACTTTCAAAATCAACGGCTCGTATGCATATTTATTTTCTTTATTTTTGTTTTCCTATAAAAATCGACCCACACGTAATACTTGTATCATCATAATATATATTTATATATATCGTATAATGTTATAACGAATCACCTGTCAATTCCTGGGGCATTGTTGTAAAAGAAAGATATTCCAACGGAGAATTATTATTATTATTGGATATATTAAGGGGACAAGGGCATCTCGGTGTCGTTGACGATGTTGACATCGGTGAGGTTGTCGTCGTCGTGGTAGTCGTAATAGTCGTTGTTGGAGTAGTGGTAGTTGTAGTCGTTGTAATCCCTGATCCATGATTAACGTTTCCATCTAGATGCTCGCTTAGAGTTGCGTTAGGGTGTTTTATGTCGTAGAGAAATTCCGGAATAATTGGAACTATGCAGAATGTTAACAAATATATATGTCTATAATATTATTGTTTCGAGATATCAAATATGTTGTAAACATTTTTATCTAATTATTTATTTATTTATATATATATATATATAGTATCGTACGTAAGAAAAAATAAATGGTCACGCATTTACGCATTCATATGCGCATATTTATGCGAACGAAATAACAATAACATTCTGTTTATAAAGATTGTACAAGTCGACACTTATAAGATTGGGGGTGTAACTCAGTGGTAGAGTGTCTGCTTCGCATGCTGAAAGTCCTGGGTTCAAATCCCAGCACCTCCAAATAAAAGGGTTTCACACGAAACCCGTCTTTTTTTTATGCTTTTATTTATTTTTCTTTTCTCTTTTAATCGCTCATCAAACGCGAGCTACGAAATTTTGTCCGGAGACGATATATTATCGGCGCTTATGTATAAACGAATGCCGGGATCCGTTGGTGTTATTTCATCATGTACGCTATAATAACGTCCGATCGATTTTATTAGCTCACTGACGCTGAAAGGCGTCGAATTTGCAAATAAGTACAACGGCAACAGGTGGATTCCCATTCACGACGACAAATATTCATTTATTCGTGTATGATACGAAGTTAAAGTTCGTAACACGTAACAAATTCACCTTTCTTACCCTCTCCCACCCTCTCTCATCCTCTGTGCCACCCACCCCCCTTCGGTCTCACCACTACGACCACCGCATCAAACTTCCCACCGTTGACGTCGTTAAACAAATCGGCCCTTTCGAAGTTTCCTCACGAACCCTTTCTTTGTCAGACGACGACGACGACGACGACGACGATTTGAGTTTGGGTTTGGGTTTGGGTTTGGGTTTGGGTCAGGGTTTGGGTTTCACCATCATCGTCCTAGGATTCTCGTCGCGCTACATAAATGCATGAGCACTTATTCGGATTGGTGGCGGCATAATAATACACAAGGAAAACCTACACACACGGCCATTTCCCTCCTCCACCCATCCACCATACGTTTACCCGACGTATCCCCGATACTTCTCCGCACTAGAATGAAGTGTTCTTTGAATTATACATGACAGTCAAAAGGGAGAACGTTCGTGATTTAGTCGAGTGGGGAAAGTTTAAAAGCCGGAAAATTGCGTGACCATTTCTCGACTTAAGGGTAGGACCGACCGTCGAGTGCTAATATACGATTTTCCCAACCCATTTCTACCCCTTCTTTATAGCCTCGCCCACCCATACCCCCGTCACTCTTCACGATCTCGTGAACGAGTTCTATTTTCATGAGTTGTATTTTTTGAAAATTGTATGAATATCTCGCTTAAGAGGAGAAAACAAAGAAACAAGAATAAGAAGAACTAATTTTACGAGAGAACAAAAAATTAATCCGCACGTGACCTCAACAAGAAAAAAAAAAAAAAGAAAAATAAGAGCACGAGAAAATTAATCGCAATCGGTAACACCCGAGTGTGTGCCTTCTTGTACATAGTGATTTTATTTTTTATTTTAGATTATTAAATTCACTAGAAGATCTGTCAGATGATTCGTTCGACTATCGTGTATCTCCCTTTCTTTTCTTGGCTTCTATTCTTTTCTTTTTGTTTTATCCCTTGTCGTTCACGTCTCGTTCACACCGAGAGAGGGAGAGAGAGAGAGAGAGAGAGAACAATTTAATCGCGAGATAGTCGTTGAAATTTTTGTTGGAGGAAGGGAAAAGAGAGAGGAAAAAAAGGGAGGGGAGAAAAAGAAGAAAAAAAAAAGAAAAGAAAAGATAAAATAAAACCGGAGTTGCGCTTAGACGACCCCCCCTTGGGATATTGTTTTCCGTCTCGAGGATCAGACCCTAATCTCGTCAAGACCTTCCTCAGACCCGTCTACTTTCAGGCTTTCACCGAGGATTCCGATTCCTCGAGCCGATATTACCTTCGACTTATGTCCCCGTGATACGATTTCCAATTTCTTCCTTCTTCTCTCCCTCCCCCCCGAAACCCCCGAACCCAACTTCCATCCCACCACACCACCCCCACCCACTTATCCACTCACCTTAGCCCCATACCCTGTACTTTTTTACTCGCCCCCATGGATTTGCTCCGTCGACGAAGAGAACGTCCCTATTAATTTCTTCTATTTTATATTTAACAAGATTGTCTCTATTACAATATATACATGCATATATATATATATATATATATATATATATATATATACATATATATATATATATTTAAATAAAAATAAAATAAATAAATAAATAAATAAATAAATAAATATATATATTCTTTTTTATTTATAGTTGCTTTAGTAGTTGGTAGAAAATCATTTAATCATAGAAATTTATAATTCCCATTGTAATGGCGTCGTCTATTTTATATTCATACATACATACATACATATATATATATATATATATATATATATATATATATATTATTTATATATATGTTTATATGAAAATAAAAAAAAAATATATATATATTTTTTATTTATAATTGTTTCAATAGTTTGTAGAAAATTATTTAATCGTAGAAATTTATAGTTGGCATTTCAATGGCGTCGTCCGCCATTCTTCTAATATCAAAAGACCGTCATTTATATTATTCTTTCACGTTCTTTGTTCGAAACGGATAGTCTTTGAAGAAAAAAATGAAAAAGTAAAACAATAAAAAAATAAAAAAATAAAAATAAAAATAAAAAAAGGAAAGAACAAGTGAAAAAAAATTGGCTCAACGTTTACAACGGTCGAGGAGTAATTGACTTTTACAATACTCGTCGTTCGTTACTTTCCACCTGGTATAGCTTCTCGTTTCTTTCGAAATCTCGTCGTCGCAGTACCACTAAGACGATACCCAACGTCTTCCCTCTTTTTATCAAAGCAGCGGTTGTGTAATCGGCCATAAAGGTACACACGAAAGGAGTTCACGCCGCTCGTTAAAACTTCGTCTAAGGCTTCTGAAGGTTAGATAACGGATTCGAAATAAACGATAGTGGATGAAAGAAAGTTTTCGTTTTTCTACTCTTTTCGAAATAAAATAAAACGCATATATATAGATACATACGTGTATATATATATATATATATATATATATATATATATATATATATATATATATATGTATGTATGTATATCGTGGAAAGCGTCGAGAAAAGAAAGAAAATAATAATAATAATACTAGAAAGGAGAAATTAAGAAACAATCGTAAAAATCTTCTATTAAAAAAATCAAATCTATTTTTGACGTTGGACTCGTGAACTCGACGATATATTATATTTTCTCGTAAATCGTTATTTTCACGCTCGAAATTTAATACTTCGATCCAATATCGTAATTCATAAATTCAATGTTATATACATCACATCTGAAGAAGTAATTATTCTATCTTATACTCTTTAACGCGGACACACGCACACATTTACATATATGTGTTTGTATGTGTGTGTATATATATCGTATAATTTTCAATGAATTATTAATCGACACGCAAAACAGTAGGTATAGGTTAAAATTTGTTTTAAAACATGAATAAATATGCTAATATATGCAACATTGTTATTATTTGCTTATAGTATATATATATATATATATATATATATATATATATATATATATATATATATGAGCACAAGAAAATTACATACACACAAATACATACAAATTAGGGTATATAT
>OU964982.1:1743754-1756254 GCA_918808275.2 Dolichovespula sylvestris
TCGCTTCGATGAAAAGGCTAGCTTTAATGGCAGTCACGATTCACCCTCTCTCTCTCTCTCTCTCTCTATCTATCTATCTATCTACCTCTCTCTCTCTATTTCTCTTTACCTTTATCTTTCTCTCTTTCTCACACACATATAAGTTATATATACATGTTTTTATTACTTTTATTAGAACAAAAAAAAAATGTGTGTGTCTTTATCTAGGTACGACTATCGTAACGAATTCGCAAAAAAAAAAATATTAATCCCGAAATTGATAGACAATAAACTTCTTACTCTCGCGGGATTGGATATCGTCGTTGCGATAGATGCAATCATATAGGGTGAAATAATGTGCAACGTCCCACACACACACACACACACATACACTATATATATATATATATATATATATATATATATATATATATATATATATAGCCGTACTTTGTTACGTATGCTTACGTATAGTCGATGATTTATAAGTATAAAATGGAAATAATGGTAGGTAGAGAGGGTTGCCGAGTTAGAGACGGTGAGATGGAGGGGAAGCAATCAGCATTTTTCTTGAAAGGCAACTCCCATGGGGTGGTTGAAGTATTATTCTCAGAAAAGAGTGGCTCTTGTCTTGCCACTTACAAGCTCCGATGCCTTCCTTCTATCGGAACGTTTCCACCATTCCCTCCCTCTCCCTACCACCCCCTCCTCCACCATCCATTTCTCTCTTTCTCTCTTGTCCTCATTCTCTCTCTCTATCTCTCTATCTCTATCTTTTTCTATCTTGCACTCACCCTCGTTCTTATCTTCTCGGTAATTACGACGAAGAATGACCATGCGCCGGTCTGTTTGTATGTGGCTTTTCTACTTTCTCCCTATTAGAAAGGGTGGATACTTAACGTTAAACGTTACCGAAGTATCCGTCGAGAAACCCCCGTCTTTCCTTCTAACCCTTTTCTTTTTTCCTCCCTCTCCCTCTCCCTCTCTCTCTCTCTCTCTCTCTTTACGAATTTCATTTCATTCGTCAATCGTTATTACGCCCGTTTACGACGTGTTATATAAATTCCTTTAGTTTTTCGTATCGCATTGAAATAACAAACGGTAGAAAGAAAAAAAGAAAAAAAAAAAAGAGAAAAGAATTACCACTACCACCGCTACTCTTGCTTTTATTTATTTCGAATAAAATACAAATTCCGATTTATTCAAACGTACCCACAGATATACCCACAGACACGTACACGCATGTTCTCGCTTTCATACGTAAAGGGAACAATTGGAAACAGATGTATACGATATCTAGTATTTAAAAGGAATATATAAATTAATCGATCTTGGTTATGGTACGATTAAAAGTGAAAAGGGAAGAAAAGAAAAAGAATCTAAACGTATCAAATCGATCGTCGATTTTCATTCGTCGAATTTTAACCATCCCTGCGTATTATATTTTTTATATTTGTTATATATATATTTTTTTTCTTTTTTCTTCTTCTCTTCTTTTCTTCTTTTTATAACACACTCGATCACCAAAACACACTCGTAGCTTTGTAAAAGATTTTAATTGTTTAAACGTCACCGAATCGAAATTTATTCACATAAATCTTTTCGAAGGACGAAAGGATATATATATATATATAGACAGAGAGAGAGAGAAAGGGAACGTGAAAGCTGCATTGGCAGAGTCGAGAGGGATGTTGACGTGTTCTAGGGGTTCGTTGAAAGGGTTTGACAGGATTTTGCAATTGACAAGCTTGCTTGGTTGCTCGTTGATGGAGTGTGCCCTCCAACCCTCCCCCTCCCCCATCCCTTGATAGCACGCCGACTCATTCGACCTCGTTATCTATCCTCCACGTTCGCACCTACCTTCTTTCGTTCTTTGTTTTCTACTTTTTTCTTCTTTTTTTTTTTTTGATTTAGCCCATCCCTTTTCTTTTCGCTTCCATTATTTTGTTGTCGTTTCTCTTTCTTTCGTTACTTCTTTCTTTTCTTTTCTCCTTCGCATATCTCTGGCGACACACGCACGCGAATACCCTTTTCCAACTCGTCGTCGTCTTCTTCTTCTTCTTCTTCTTTTGTGTCTTTTTTTTTTTTATTTTTTTGTTCTTTTAATTTTACACAAAACCCTCCCTCCCCGTAGATGGGTGGATGAGTGGAAAAGGGGGACAAGTGGGTGGACGAGAGAGGGGGCAGGGGTTGGACGAGGTGGTTGATAATACGAAAGAGAGAAAGAGAATAGAATTCTGAGGGGCCCATGGGGAGAGGGGGCGAGGGTGTGTGTGTGCGTGGGTGGGGGGAGGAAACGTTGACGCAAGTCCGCTAATAGAAAAATCTTGTCGACCGAGTCGAGGTCAGCGAATTTATTGTAAAACGTGACTATCAACCCTTCTCTCGGGCATGCTTTAAAAATGGAGTCCGAGCTTTCGAAAAAGAAAAAAAAAAAGAAAGAAAAGGGAAAAAGATCTGAAAGCAAGTCACCGAAAATGAGAAATCTTTCGTTTTTTTTCTTTTTTATATATATATATATAAATATATATGGCGGTAATACACAGTAACGGGGGTGGCTGGAGGGTGAAATGGGGTGGGGTGGGTCTGGGCTGGGACCGATATTACGATATTTCACAGGTACGAGTGCACGATCGAGGAATACAAAGTCGTTTTATTTTTAATATACAATTCGTGTAGTTCGGTGGTAAAAAAAAAATTGAAGAAAAAGATATATGTATATATATATATAGCGAAACTCAAACAATAAATCACAGTATGGAACGTGTAGTTAATCGTTTGAAAAAAGGAAATTTTTAATGGCCGGTTACCTTTGTCCTGTGCACAATACTGTAAAATAAATATTTCGCGTACATTCCTTCTTTTTATTTATTTATTTTTTCTTTTTATAGATTATCAAAGAATTTCGATTCGACTGATAATAATAATAATAATAATAATAATAATAATAATAATAATGATGATGATGATAATTATAATAATTTATGAGTTAACGTCTACTATACGTGTCAAATTATAATTCATAAATCGTTGATATAGAAAAAATAACGATTTTTAACACAGTAATAGCAAAATATATATATATATATAATATATATGTAAACTTTTTTATTTCATTATTTATTTTTTATTCATATAAATTATATATATATATATATATATATATATATATATATATGTATAGTAAATTTTGTATAACGTTATGTAAAATTTTAGATAAAAATTGGATATAATTTACAAATCGCGTAAAAAAGTTTTTCGAATCGTCGATCCTAACCCGTCGTCAACGAGCTTAATCGTTAATTAATATATTACTTTGCAATAAACGTAGTTATAAGAAAAAAAACGAAGAAAAGAATAGAGATTGGAAGTCAAGGACGAACGTCGAGTGACGATCCTTTGACAAAAAAAAAAAAGAAAAAAGAAAAAAATAGAGAAAAAGAAGATAAAAAAAAATCCTTTAATCTATTCACCGACTAGCATGTATCATCGAAGTTACGATCTTTGCCGAGTTAAATTAATGTATCACAGTTAAAGGTATTATCCAGTACAACTCTATCTGAACAGTTTCTCACCGAGTATTCTACTCCACTCTACTCTACTCTACTTTACTGACGTATCACGTATAACACAGTTTTGTCGAATGAATCGGACTTAATCAGATCAGTTCTGACAGGGTAACTTAACTTTTGATACGGGTTACATGGAAGTTTCGGGGAACAATATGGTATAGCGATATGCGATAAATCCTCTACGATCATTGATAACAACGAAGAATCAAACCCATTTGAATTTGTATACGTCGTTTGAGATGAAGTAAAGGATAAAAGGAATAGAAAGGGATAAAGTTAGAGAACAGCGATACTAATGACACGGAAATTAGAAAATTACGAAGGAAGAGAAAAATGAAATGAAAGAAAAGAAACAAAAAAAATATATGTGTACATATATATATATATATCTAAGGGATGAGCAAGAAACGTAGTAGGAGTAGTTTAAAAGAGCAAACTGTTGCTTCGTGGTTCAACAAGTAGATCGAGTCCTATCGTTGTCTATCATCGATTATCTTTTCGTCTATCAACGAGAAGTAAAAAAGGAGTGACATCGGAGAGAAAATTATTGTCCCTGTTCCTTCTCTTTCTTTCTTCCATTCTTTCATCTTGAACAGTTTCACAGACTCTTATCGTAATGGAAAAAAGAAAGAGAAAAATAACCTGCTACTTAATATCGAAACCCCTCCCCGTGAAACCGGTGACGGGTGGTTGGGGTGAGGGGGATAGGAGGAAATTATCTCCTGTTTATATTATCAAGCCCGATCGTGCGAGTAATACGAGCAACCCTTTTTTTTTTCTTTTTTGTTTTTTTTCTCCATCACAAGCTACTTTGTCTTTACGTTTCATAAGGTTTTCCGAGCAATTGCTTTTCTAACTTACGGCCTTAACTACGTTGACATATTATATCAACCAAACCTCCCTCTTCCTTCTCCACCTCCTCCTCCTTCACCTTCTCCTCCTCCTCCTCCTCCTCCTCCTCCTCCTCTTCCTACCCTCGATCCCTCGTTGAAAGGAACACGCACAATTTCCGCGCACTACTGCTGAATCGTGAGATCCAAACTTCACGGAAACTCGAAAGTCACATTTATATTTCTTATTAAACGTTTCGAAAGGGTTTCGCAGCTATTTTCTTTTTTTTTTTTGGTTTTTATTTTCTGTTAAGATGATTATTTTTAATTCGAAATCTACAAATTGATTGATTTCAATCGAGGACGATGGAAAATATTTGCCGACTATCTAACGGGTAATGATTTTCGATGATAGATCAACGATAGGTGAGAGAGTGTACACACACACACACACACACACACACACATGTACGCACGTACACACACAAACACACACGCGCACGCACGAACGAACGAACGACGTAAATGACGACGAGAAAGACGAACGTAGTAAATAAATATTTCTTATAACGACTTATAACACTTCGATCGTTAGTATAATATCTCGTAAACTGTTCGATCGTAAATATCTATAACCGTGCTCGTAAAGTTTCTCTGTGAATAATAATATCAATTGTCTAATGAGTAAAATTTGACTGATGAACAATAATAATAATGATAATAATAATAATAATAATTAACGAATCACTCTTACAATATTCTATCTCTATGCTGTTACCTACATACGATGTTCTTACAAGTGTCGCACGAAATAAAACTCTCACTTAGGCAGACGATTGACAAAGAGAGAGAGAGAGAGAGAGAGAGAGAGAGAGAGAGAGAGAGAGAGAGAGAGAGAAATAGAACGATTAGATCGCGCAGATGGTCAGACGTTTACTGTTTTTTCGATTTGAATGTCGCCAGATGTTTGTCATCAATAATCCAACGAGTATGACAGAATGAAAAGAAAAGAAAATATAATATAACGTATAAGTATGTGCGTAATGCACGTGCGCCGTCTTAATACGAATGTACGTGTGTATGTGTGTACCTGCATGCGTGTGACGTTATAATCGCATGACGAAACAACCATCACCTATCCGAGACTAACTATCGTCGCGAGATCGTATCCGATCAAGGAATTAAGAAAATGTTAAAGAAAAAAAAAAAAAAAAAAAAAAGAAAAAAAAAAGAAATCCTTCGAGTCTCGTTAAGAAATGTATTCCTATAAATCGCCATACGCCGTTTCCAAACGAAAATTTCGAACGAACAATATTATCGTCCCTTATGTCTCAATTCGTATTTATTTATTTCTTGGTTAAATCGCGAACGACTGAATCGCGCCCGTGAATATCCCATTCGGCATCCTGAAAAATCCTCCGATGCGAAATACGACGAGAGGGGAAGGAGAGAGAGAGAGAGAGAGACAAGGAGATAGGAGCAAGAGAATGTGAGAATGAAAAGGAGAGAGAGAGAGAGAGAGAGAGAGAAAATGTAAAAGTAAATGTAAATGTAAATGTAAATGGGAACATGCGTGATAGGTGGAAAAAAGGATTGGTAGGGGATGAGAAAGAAAGAGAGAGAGAAAGAGTGAGAGAGAAACACACATATACACAGAGACAGAGAGAAAGGGGGAGGGGGAAAGAGAGAGAGAGAGAGAGAGAGAGAGAGAGAGAGAAAGGTACAAAAGAAAATTACACTTTACGATTCGATAAGAATCAAACAAATAAATTTATAACCGTGACGTTTACTATACCCATTTCTCGTCGACTATATAGAGATTTACGAGTTCGGAATAATTCATTTTATCTTGCGACGACGACGACAACAAAAGTAATATAATAAAAAAAAAAAAAGAAAAAGAAAAAAAATATGTAATAAAAAAAAAAAAAGAAACAGGAAACGTCCGTACGTTGCGTTTCTCTCGCGTGTCTACGTTTAAGAGAGACGGAAGACAGAGTTAAGAAAGAGATTAACAAAAAAAAAAAAGAAGGAGCGAAGAAGAAAAGAGATTCTTCGAAAAGAAGAGAAAGAGGAAAAAGGGGAAAGAAAAAAAAAAAAAGAAAAAAAGAGTAGAAGAGTAATCGACAAGATCATTGGTCGCGTGGACAATCTCAAGAGGTGTGGTAGAGTATGGCCGTGACAACCATCTGCAGTTACGGGGTCCTTGACGAGCAGGTAATCGTATTATTCTCGGTAATTGCGACACTGCCTGTTCTTCACCATTGCACTAGGAACTCCCGGGGTCGTGCAAAGTACCCCAGGTCGGGTCAGGTTTATGCAGATTGCTTTATAACTTTGTTACCGATCACTCTATTAACCTTAGGAGACCCGTTCAACTGTTAGATAGACAGTATCGCGTCGAACGATTTTGTCGGAAGCTATGAAAGAAGAAGATAGGAAGAAGGGAGTAGGTGATAAAAGAGAAAGATAACGGAGGACTGTTGTTGCTGTTGTTGCTTGTGATGGAGGTATGTAGATAGGTAGATAGATGGAGTGATAAAAATTGAGATAAAGGAGACTGTTGCTGCTGTTGCTTGTGGTAGAGATGTAGGTAAGTAGGTAGATAGGTAACGCGAAGGGGCTAGGGGGTTGAGGATCTTTGATAAGGAGCAATAGGATTTGATCGGATCGTACGATGATCGTTCGTTCCTTCGTTCTCGATCTTTTCACGTTAACGTTTTATTCGAACATCGTACGAATAACGACGATATTAATTCGTACGTACAGGTTTTCTTTCTTTCATCCTCCCTCGCTCCTTCGCGACTTTTCCCCCTTTCTTTTCTTCCTCTTATCTTTTAATTTCTCATTCTTTATAGATTTTTCGATTTCTTACTTTCTCTCTTTTTTTCTATTTTGTTTTTTTTTTTTTTTTTTTTTTTTTGTTCTTTCGCTCTCCACGGGGTAAAAGAAGGGACGGTAAGAATCTCAGATCTTTCTTTTGTAACTTTGAAACTACTTTAACTTTTATCTTTTTATCTTTGACATTTTACAACGAACGATTGGATTCGATTGAAACGGTGATACATTATTTTAGAGATCCTTGAACGTAACGAATTAGTTTCGTATTATTTAATTTTCGATATTAACGACGCGTATCGTTCGGTTATGAGACATTTTTTTTCTTTTTTTTTTTTTTTTAATGGGAATCAAATATGATTCGTTTAACGACAATGTCGTATTGTTAAATGAAGAGTGGAAAGTGGAGGCTCGAGGATAAAAGCGTGGTTATGACACGTGGAAATGAGAACGGGGCGAGAGGGTACGGTTGAGCGGGGAGGGAGGAAGGAGGAACGGGGGAGGGTAAGAGGGATTGACAAAGAGGAAGAGGTGGAGGAGGAGGAGGAGGATCACGACGTATGGGACGATCAGGAAATACCGTATTAAGGTGAGATAAAGAGGGACTTCAAGCTTCGTCCGGAAGTGGACGAATTGTTCCCGCAGGATAGACACACACACACACACACACACGCGCGTACGTACGTACGTACGTGTGTGTGTGTGTGTGTGCGTTCGATTCAAATTTACACAGGTTCGAACGAACGTGCATGAAATGCGCACCTGACGCCCCCGCAAAGTGTAATTGAAATTCTCAGGTTCGAAACGGAAGGTATCACAAAGAGACGTTGGAGAGAGTCCATTTAAATGTCCAATAACATAATAGATCTATGGTCTCGATCGTATATCTTTAAGAAATCGATCTAAGAAAAAAAAAAAAAAATTAACGAGCAAGAACGAACGGTGCGAGTTTTAGATCCGTTCGGTCTCTGCTTTTCCTGTTTTCTTTTTCTTTTCTCTTTTTTTTTATCTCTCTTTTTTTTCTTCTTTCTTCCTTTTCTTTTTCATTTTCTTTCCCTTTCATTTTTTTTTTTCTTCCTCATCGTCGTAAATTGAAGTACTAATCATTCGAATCGCTCGCCTCGACGCAACGGTAAGAAAAGAAAAAAAAAAGAAAAAAAGAGGAAAAAATAAGAGAGAAACTAGATCTGCACGATATCTCGAATTTTTTTTTTTCCGAGCAACAAATCTTTCGAATATCAATTTAAGAAAAAAAAAAAAAAAAAAAGAAAAAAAAGAAAAAAAATGAAGGAAAAAGAAATTATTTGCAACAAATCAAAAATCATTTCTCATTGGGGCGATGAAAATATCGTTTAAGAAAGGGACGATGAGATAATGTCTATGATCGTAAGAAATAGAAATAAATAAATAAATTTAAAAGTAAAATAAAAGGCGAAAAAAAGACGGAAAACAAAGAATAATGAATAGATCGTACTCACTTGAATGATTAAGAAGAAAGGCCGTTCGTTTCCCGTCTTGCGTTCCTCAATTGAGTGCGTTCGTGAGTGTGCGTTTTATTATTCTTTTTTTTTTTTACGTGCTAGTCTAGGATAAACGAAGAACTTAGTTGAAACTGTCTTGTTCCTGTATTTGCGGTGCTCCCAGATGGAAACCCCACAGTCGATTGATAGCGATAAGAGCGATAAGGGTGCATCTCACCCCGTTGTAACCGGCTCAGGGCCGTCGCTCTGTCCGCCGTCGTCTGCGTCTCTCTGCGCCCGCTTCTTCGGCTTTTCCTCTTCTCGATCCTCCCGGAAGGAAGGAGGAAGAGTCGCGCGCGTCAAAGTGATCACTTTGGCGCATGCACAAACCCGAGAACCGACGGCGAACCCTTCATCCCTCCTCCTTCCTCCTCCTACTCCTACTCCTACTCTTCCTATTCCTGCTATTACTCCTACTATTCCTACTACTCCTACTCGCAACCCCTCACCACCACCCACTCTCCACCAACCCCACCCTACCCCACATACCCGCCAACCTCACTATTTTCAACTCGTCCAACCACCGTTGGACTAGCTAAACCATCCTATGCTCTCCTATTACTGGCATATTCCAATTTATATATATATATATTTATATATAAATATATATATATATATAAATATATATAAAATAAAAGGAGGACACACATGTGTGTATATATATATATATATATATATATATATATATATATATATTTATCTATATTTATATATATATATGCTCTCCTATTACTGGCTTATTCCAATTTATATATATATTTTTATATATAAATATATATATATATATATATAAATATATATAAAATAAAATGAGGACGCACATGTATATGTATATATATATATATATGAGCCGAATTAAAATAATTTGCGCATCGCATGATTCGTGAATATTCTTCTTTTTCTTTTTCTTTTTACGACGAAAGATTTAGAAATGCGTTCTCAAACCTACCGATTATTATTATTATTTCCGAGACTTCAAAGAGTGTATAGAATTTTTTTTCTTTTTTTTTTTGGAGTCAAAATTATTCATTCTGTATGTACAAACGAGAGTTGTTCGAAGTGCATGTAAGGCGTCCCAAATTCACAACTTGAGATTATTTTGAGGTGTGCGCAATTAGAGTTAAGTATCAAGTTTGATTTGTTTGTTTATTTTTTTTTTTTTTTGCTTCCTTTTTGTTTTATTGGGATGGCACGTCACGTCGGACTTTCTTTCCGGACGCATTCAATTAATGAATGTAGTTAAAATTAATATTATCGAATAATTTATTTACGAATATTAAATATTTTATTATTAATATTAAATGTCGTACAATTCTAATTATTTGATATTTAATTTTTAAATAATATTTATATTATTTATATAAATTATTATAATACTATATATCATTAATATTATTATTGATACTAATATTATTATTAATATTATTATTATTGTAATTAATGTTATTAAAAAACAATCTAATTAATAGATTGGATGTAATTACTAGAATTAATAGATTTTGTTAATCAAATTCATTATATCATCTTCGACGATTATTAACGAAAGATTAAAATTCTAACGTTCTATCGTCGTTACGAAGAATTGAGAGCATCGATATATATATAGCGTATAAAGAGGAATGTAATGCCGCGACCAACGGGAATGTTGGGATCTCGAAGAATTCACGATATGAAGGATCCACCCAAGGCTCTTTATTAAGATGTCCTTTTATCACGTTTCACTAGAAAATCTTTAAGGTATCCATCGATTTCGAGTTTTCACAATCAGGCTCGACTCGTGTAAATGAATAACAATCATCATTAATAAATCGTTCCTGATATTTAATCTCTAATAAATTATATATTAGAGATAAAAAATAATTTAGAATTTGTTAACTAACTCGAACGTGTACGTATGTACGAGTGTATATGAATGTGATCGTGTGAAAAAAACAATTTCTATTCGACTTATGAGAAAAAAAGAAATTAGAAATAATCGCGAAGAGGAGGAGGTGGAAGGGGAAGGAGGATGATAACAAGGATATCGTTAAAATCGTTAGAATTTATCGTTAACCGAGTGGAGGAATCATCATGGATTTTCACATATCATGTCGGCTTAGGATTTTAGTAATTTTTACGTTCCCACCACCCTAACCCTCTTCTACCCTCGGACCGTTCCTTTTCCTTTTCTTATGGCCATTACGTGACTTGGAAAATTTTACTCCTCGAGACTTTTTTTATATACCTAACCTTCGTGGCTTCGAAACTACGAGACATTGCGATGTAGGTATTTTTTTTTCTTTTATTTATTTTTTATTTTTTTATATTTGGTATATATATATATATATATATATAACATAAAATTATATATATATTTTATATATAAATACATACATATATATATATATATATATATATATATATATAACATAAAATTATATATATATTATATATATACATACATACATATATATATATATATATATATATATATATATATATATATATATATATAAATCGTCGTGACGATTATATTCGTCTGACAAGAATAAATTTTCTTCTTGCGATTTATTCATTTACTTATTTATATATACAAAAAAGTATATATATATATATATATATATATATATATATATATATACATATATATGTATATAAAATAATATAATTATCAAGTCGAATAAGTATATGATATTAGTATTCCATATATTCATTAATAAGTATTTTAGTGCACTTTAATTATTAAACATTTTAGTGATATATATTTACCATATATCCACCATATATATATATATATATATATATATATATATATATATATATACATACACACTTTTTTTAATATAACTCATTCGTATATTAAGAACAAATTTACTTCTCGCGAATTATTTACTTATTCACATATTCACAAATATATTTATGTGTTTACGTGTGAGTGCGTGTGTGAGTGTATATACATATATGTATTTCGTGTGTGTATATATATGTATATATATATATATATATATATTCATTAATAAGTATTTTAGAGCATCATATATACCTTTTCTTTATTAATATAAATCCTCACCTCTAAAAGACAATGTTCTTCTCGAGATTAATTTGATTACTTGTTCGCATGTACAAATATATATATATATATATATGAAATAAAAAAATCATCAAGTAGAATAAATATATGGTGTTCTGAAAGTTTTCCTTTTTTCTTTCTAATTTTTTTGTCTTTGTCTTTTTCGATTACCACCTGTGGAGTCGTCGAAGTAAGGGAAAGGTGACATATAAATTCCAGGCAGAAAGCGAACTCACTCACTTGTTGATTTTATCAAGCTCCCAGGAGGAAAACACGCGAGGAGGTGCAACTTGTTGCTAAAACGAAATCCTCTTTCGTTTCCAGGCGATTTATACGAGTGCGGTATAAGTTTATCGTTTCTGACGGCGTCATTGTTCCAAATTTATTTATGCGTTTATTAAAGCGACAAATATTTACGAAATATGCTCGATAGATTCGTAATTATATTGGGAGAAAAAGGAGGCCAATTTTTTTTCCTTTCTTCTTTCAATTTTTTTTTTTTTTTTATTTTTTCTTTTATTTTTCGCAAGCCTTAAAGTAATTAAGTGAGTAAGCGAATAAGTGAGTAAGTAAGTAAGTAACGGTATCTTGCACGAAGCAATTAGCAGTTGACTGAATGGCCCATTGTTTCGGGAGGGAAGAAAAGAAAAGAAAAAAAGAGGAAAATGAAAAAAACAAAAGGAAAAAAAAAACAAGAATTTACGGTAAGAGA
>OU964982.1:1758754-1771254 GCA_918808275.2 Dolichovespula sylvestris
GGAATGGGATGGGATAGGGTGGGGGAGGAGGGGTCCGATTGATAACTCGATACGTAATTCCCTTCGATAGCCATCCCTCATTTCGATGGTCATCGTTCAACTCCCGGTACAATGGATGTAATTTAACTAGAAAATTTTCATTCCCATCGTTTCCCACGTCCTTCCTCCCTTTTTCCTATGAAGATAATACGAGAGAGATAATGGTGGTAATGGGTAACTACGAGTACGACTATGATTCTATTTGTTTATGCCGACCTCCTCGTTGTTATGGCAACGATGCGTTTGTCAAACCGACGATCGACTTTCTCTTTCTCTCTCTCTCTTTCTCTGTGTATCTCTCTTCTACTTTCTAATCTGCCTTATCTTTCTTTCTTTTTTTGTTCTATAATGAAATCGTTTTATTTAATTAGAAGTTAATCCTTTAACCGCGACAACGTTGTCTTGAAATTATATATATATATATATATATATATATATATATTTGTTTTTTTTAATGTATATATATATATTAGGGTGTCCCCTAAGTTTCTTCCGTTTCTTCCGTATATTGGTGTGTGTGTGTATTTGTGTATAAACGTTAGTTTTTAATCTTTCATATGTAAGGTATTTCCCGTCAATCAAATTATTTCTGCTTCATTTACCGAATGAAGTTTATTTTTTATGTAATGTTTATTAATCTTATATGTATATATGTACATAGATATGTATATTATCGACGTACTATCGTTTCACTATTTCACGATTTGTATAATAACCACGTGAATGAATTTTTCGAATTTGCTACAAAAGAATTCTCTGCATAAAAATTTGTTTTAATCGATATGTAAATATTAAATAATATAAATGTCTATCTGTCAAATGCAATGCTTTCTATATATTTATGAAATATATATACATATATATATATATATATATATATATATATATTTAATATTAATTTATTTATTAAAAATTAATTAAAATTATTATACATACATACATACATACATACATACATACATACATACATATATATATATATATAAAATAGGAATCTGACCCCGATTTTCTATTTCTTTCCATTAGTTCTAGTAATCTTATATAACGTAGATACAAAGGATCTTATAATTCGTAGATACAAACCGATGATTTTTATATTGTACTTTTCTACGGTTTACGGTATATCCACTTTATACCATGGCTTTATAGGATTTATAAAGTTTATAAGGTTTAACTGTAACACATACGTGGATATAACGAACGAAATAATACTCCCTCATCGATACGAAAATTACATTTTAAAATTTATCACGAGAGAGAGAGAGAGAGAGAAGAAAGAAAAAGAAAAGAGAAGCAAAATCTGTCGCGTTGAATCGAAAATATCATTCAATGTTATATTTGTCGTACAACGAATAATAATAACAATTAGTATACATGTGTGTGTGTGTGTGTGTGTGTATGTGTGAATGGAAAGAGGGTTGAATGTTGACTCGGACTGGAGTGGGGTGGTGGAACGGTGCGATAGGGCGGGGTGGGGCTGTGGGGATAGGAAGGAAAAAATGAAACAAACAAAAAAGAAATTAAGAAAAGTAAACGAAAAAGTAAAAAAATAGGAAAAGAAGAGAGGAAAAGCGAGAAAGTGAGAATGAAAGCAAGAAAGAGAGAGAAGAAAAAGGAGGAGACAAGAAAGAAAAAGAAAAGTGAAAAATAAAAATAAAAATAAAATGAAAAGAACGAGTAGTGAATATCGAAGGCAGGCATCGTGCCATTTCAAAAGGGAAGAAGATTTCTTCTCTCGGGTTTTAGAAGAAGTCAGCAGGCAAAATGGATTTCATTAACTCTCGAGGATCTCCGTGAGCTTCTATCTTCCTTGGTGGAGAAGTTCGTCGAAGATGTCGGGCAAAGAGAGGAAGGAATCCTCCTTTCGTTCCCGTTCGTTCGACATCGGCAGCTTTTCCCTTCCACCTTTTCCTCCGCCTCCTCACTCCCTCCCTTTACCCCGTCTCCGCGCCACCCACCCACCTAACGCTTTTCTATTCCTATTTCTAACCCTACTCCTACTCCTACTTTTGCCCCTCCTCGTCTCTTTGCCCCTTTAACCTTCTTCTTTGGGTCGCATGTACCGGTATCATCAGCACCTACGCCTTTGGATCGCGGAATTTCTTTATTGTGCGAACCACATCGAGAGGACTATATATTTATATATATATATATATATATATATATATATATATATATATATATATATATATATATAGGGTGTCTCACGTAACCGGGACAGGGTGTATCTTTCGAACGATTGATAATAGGGAATAATAATGTTATGTATTCGGGTTAAACGTTGTATTTGGAACGATAACGTAATACGACAAATAAATTTTGTAAATTTTTCCTCGCAGGTGATGCGTCGGAGAGATGCAATCGCAATTTGTTTTTGTCTTGTTTCGTTTCTGGTATTTCCTTATCGTTTTTTATTTTTTCAACGGGTAACACGGATCCTTCACCGGGCCACTTCGACGGGAGTCTTTTTAATGTTCCACGTTAAATTTAATTAAACGTAGTTGTGCTTTTAGATCTCAACGTCGATGACGTTGAAATAAAAGAAGAACAAATTTTACCCTACGACAACTTCCTGAACGTATGAGCTTTTAGGGGGACTGGTAGATGGGTGAGGTTGGGGGTGACGGGGGTTGTAATTGAGTTAATACAGACTTTTATGTAGGGTATAGGAAAAAAAAGAAAAAGAAAGGAAACTGCATCGATCGGTGCGGTCGCGGATATGAGTTAAATGTCGAGGACAGAAATGCGGTGGCATATTTTGTTGTTTTGATGAACCGATCTACAAAAGTGCATAAAATTATACGCATATCGTGCAATCGTCCGATACCATTTAACTTTGACCTATAACATTTTTATCTATTTTTAATCGTTCAGAAAATGTAGCCTGTTCAGTGTTGTGTAGGACACCCTGTATATATGTATATGTATACACGCACGCACTCACACGTACACACAAACGTATGTATGTATATAACCGAGTTTGTCCGTCTGTTTGTCTCTCTCTTTCTCTCTCTCTCTCTCTCTTTCTCTATCTATCTATCTCTCTCTCTCTCATTTCCTCTCATTCATCCTTCCAGCAGCCCTTCTGAAGGGCTGTTCGTGGCAGCCGACACTCTTCTCGGCAACCCAGACGCAACCCCCTCCCCCTCCCCATCCCACCCCAATTCCTCATCCCTCGCAATTAATTCCAAAGCGAATCGCTATCCTTCTCTCTCTCTCTCTCTCTCTCTTTTTTTTTATATCCCTCTTTCTCTCTTTATCACTCACTATCTCTCGTCGTTATCGTTTTTCCCCGCTATCTTTATTTTCAAATTCGAATATTTTCTCGATGGAGGAGTACTCGATTGTTCATGACACGATATCGTTCGGCTTGAAATTTTTTAACGTGGACTCCGAACGTTCATAATAATCCCGTTTCGGGATTTAATTTAACATGATAATCAACGTTATTATCATGTTAACGTTATTATCGAACGGATCGTTAAATTTTTTATTTTTTTTTATTTTTTTCTCTGGTTTTTTCCCCTTTTCTCTATCTCTCCTTCTCTACGAGGAAAGAAAAGATCGGCTGATACGTAAATAAGTAAGTGAGTGAGTGAGAAATCAAGCAAGCAAGCAAGTAAGTAAGTAAGTATGTATCGATGATTGATTCGAAGTGTATATGGTTATAGGGGATCGTTGATCTAGCCAAGATCAGTTCGATATATATATATATATATATATATATATATATATTCGCGCGCGCGCGTGTGTGCGTTTGGTGAAATCGAGTGTTTGGTGTTAGAAAAGGAAAGAAATATTAGTGTGCCGTGAACTATACGAGAAGGTTTCAGACGGATCGCGGCAAATATAGCAAGATTACAGGAGAACTCACTTATCCTGTAATTGCCGAGGAGAGAAAAAGAGAGAGAGAGAGTGAGAGAGAGAGAGAAAGAAAAAAGAGAAAACGAGAGAAAAAGAAAGAGATAATAAAACGGGGATGTCTACGATTCGTTTCGCCGGATCTCTTATCCTTTGAGTGGCAACGAAAGCGGCGTTAGAAAAATTCAGAAAACTTCAGAAACGATAAAAGAATTTTTCTTCTCTCTCTCTCTCTCTCTTTCTTTCTATCTATTCATCTATTTATATCTCTCTATCTCTGTCGATTTATTTTCGAATCCAAAGGGAAGTCAGAAGGGTCCAGGTATTAATCGAATTTGGTTTTTTTCGACGGACAGTATTCTGTACTTGGAAGATAGACAGTGGACGATCTATCAAAAAGTTCGATAGCTTCTATCCAACTGTCTTTGTCTTTCTCTCTCTCTCTTCTTCTTCTCTCTATTTCTATCTTTCTCTCTTCCTTTGTCTCTCTTTCTCTTTTACTCTTTCTTACTCCCCCTCTCTCTCTCTCTCTCTATCTATCTATCTATCTTTCTCTCATTCTTTTTCTCTCTTTCTCTCTTTCCCTCATCTTTATTTATAATCCAACGAACAGACGGAGCAGTACTTTAGCGAAAGAATTGGATGGGATCTAGAAATGACCATCGGTCTCTCTGCTACGAGCTTTCCTCGTCTCGTGGGCGTCCTCATGAAAGGCAATGAGTTTTTCCTCCCTTTTCTTGGCCCTTTCCATATATAAAAAAAAAATACATACATGTGTATATATATATATATATATATATATATATATATATATATATAAACACACATATACACAGATATATTCACCGACCCGATTTCAAACGTTTATAGGTGGGCTCTACTGTTTATTTACCGTGTCGTCACTTCTGTAATAGTATCAACGTATAAGTGATATCACTCTTCTTCTTCTTCTTCTTCCTTCCTTTCTTTCATTCTTTCTTTCTTTCTTTCTTTCTTGCTATCTTTTTTCATTCTTCTTTTTTTCTCACAATACTATTTACGTTTGTACATATATACATATGTGCGTATTTGTATATGCATGTATGTATCTATGTACCTACATTACTTATATCGTATTTATATATTTATGTATTTATGTATACAGGCTAGGACTATCCTCCATTTTGTTTCCTCGATACATTAAAAATGTACGCACTTACTTAATTACTTACTTATTTACTTATTTACTTACATATCTATGTAGAACCAATCAAAGCAATCGGGTTATATTCGTTCTAATCCTTTGACGGTGATTATTGGAACGTAACTTTAGCTAAGAAAATTTTCATCGGATTAATCACATCGCGTGGTCTTTTGAGAGTATTAAAGAAAGATTTAAAGAGTGAGAGAGAGATAGATAGATAGATAGATAGATAGAGAGAGAGGGAGAGAGAGAGAGAGAGAAGGAAGTAGAGAGAGGGATAGAGAGAGATAGAAATAAAAAGAACGTGATCATCGATAGCTAGGCCAATAGGAATCTCTTCGATATCGATGTCCCTAATGATCGAAGCAAGCAACTTCTCAAGAAACGTGGCTTTCCATCCTTTCAGCCAATAATTATGGATTCCCTTTCCTGAAAAATAGAGTTTCTTTTCTTTCCTTCTTTACACTCTTTTTCTTCCTATCTTTCTCTTCTTCTTATTTCTCTTTTTCTCTTTTCTTTGTTTCTTGCCTCTCTCTTTTTCTCTCTCTCTTTCTCTCTCTCTTCCTTTCTTTTTTTTTTTTTTTTTTTTTTTTTTTTTAACGCGATAGTATCCCTCGAAGGTAAGGAAAAATAACTCGTTCCCCTCGATCATTCATTTTTTTACGCGTTCGTATTAATTTCGATATATTTATATATATATATAAACGTGTGCGTGCGTGTATGTGTGTGTGTGTGTGTGTGTGTGTGTGTGTGTGTGTGTGTGTAATAAAGACGATTAAAACAATTAGTATTTCGTAATAAATTTAAAAGTATTATAGTATGGTATTATAAGTGTCACGAGAGATGGATGAAATAGAAATTTCGGAAAAATCGAGAAAGAGAAAAAGGGACACAGAGAGGGTCAGAGAAATCTTCTCCTCTCTCCCTTAAGAGAGAGAGAGAGAAATAAAGAAAAAAGAAAAAGAAAGTAAAAAAGGAAAGAAAAGGGAAAAGCAAATGGAAAATGATCGATGCTCGACTCAAGTCAAGTGCTACACAAAAAGCCTTTTCCCCTCTCTCTCTCTCTCTCTCTCTCTCTCTCTCTCTGTCTCTTTCTCACTCTTTCTTTCTCTGTCTGTCTAAATCGGACATAATTTTTTTTTCTTATCGAGGTTAAAGTCCACTCCATTTCATCTCTCTCTCTCTCTCTCTCTCTCTCTCTCTCTCTCTCACTCTTTGATAATCATTATCACCTATTCTCTTCGTAAATCTTCCGTATCGTTTACACGAGCAAACATGAAATTTTGTACAAAAAAAAAAAAAAAAAGAATAATCAAATTACAACACAATTAAATAAGTATCTCGTTATTTTATTCGATCTCTCTTTGTCTAATAAATAAATAAAGAAAGAAAGGAAGAATGAATGAATGAAAAAGAAAAGTAAAGAAAGGAAAAGAAATAAGAAAAAGAATAATGGTTTGAAGATGAAAAATAAACAAACAAGATAGATAATAAAACAACGCAAGACAAGGGTCAATCGTACTCGAGATTAAATTCGTATACTCTCGACATCAATTAATGCTTCTTATCATGGTAAAGAAGGACGCAGCCGTTGAGATCATCTAAAAACAAACAAAAAAATAAAACAAAGAGAAATATAGAAAACATGAACAAACATTAGAAATAATATTTCGTTCGAATTTCGTTCTTCATACAGGTACGGAGAGAACTCTCTCTCTATCTCTCTCTCTCTCTTTCTTTATTATTATTATTATTATTATTATTATTATTATTATTATTATTATTACTTACAGAAGCGAACGTTTCCAAGGAGAGATACGCGAATTTGCCGGCGGTCAAACGTAGGGCCTTTTGCGATCTCATGATAACAATATGCATGGATCTTCTCAATTCAATCGGATATATGTACCATGGCGTCGAATACGCTGAATTTGCGACTGCTGCGGTCTAAAAAAGGACAAAATAAATGAATGAATAAATAAAAAATAAAAAAAGAACAAAGAAATACGTAATACGTTTGAAACGAGTAACTCTTAGATAGGATCGAACCTATCTATGCGATGTTACGTTCAATCATTTCTCTATTTTTTCTTTTTTCTTACTAATTTATTTATAATCATGATAGAAAAGAAAAGAAAAACAACAACAAAATTTACAAAACCTCGAAGAGCAATACGTCGGGTGGCCAATTGCAGAGAAAGAGTTGTATTACTGCAATCAATACCTGCGTCGTATATTTGTACTTATCGGGGTCGTCCTGCAACGATCCATAAACGTAATTTACGGATGATGGTGGTGGTGGTGGTGGTAGTGGTAGTGGTGGTGGTGGTGGTGGTGGTGGCAATAGTGATGGTGGTGGTGGTAGTAGTGATGCTGGTAGTGGTAGTAGTGATGCTGGTAGTGGTAGTAGTGATGCTGGTCGTGGTGGTGGTGGTGGTGGTGGTGGTGGGGAAGAAGGCGGGTGGTCTATTTTTCGAATAGATTTTTATTCGTGAAAATGGAGAGAGACCACCTTACCCCGGCTAATTTAAAACCAACTAGAGATATGTTGTAAGTGCTGCCAATCAATTGTGTGAGAAAAATGACGTTAGCCAGTTCTTCGATGTCCTTACAAAATCTACGTAAACGTTCGTAAATATTTTAAATAGGTAAATCGGTATATATAGTATCATTTTAATATATATATATATATATATATATATATATATATATATGTTTGTTTGTTATTCATTGGATCGGTATTATTTGTAAAAATTTTTCATCGACGTTTTGTATTAAATAATCGATATTTGCAATTAAATATATCAGTGATATCAGTAATTTTGGATGGAAAGATATCTACAAGTATTTTGTCTCGGTCAAAATTATTATTATACGTAACGATTGATTTTTTAATAATTTTTTCCTTTTTCTTTTCTACGGCACGACTCCTTACATCTAATCATTTATATTCGTCATTTATATTACGTATTGATATAAATATATACATACATACATATATATATATTTTTTTTGTCAAGTTATATAAAAGTATATAACAAATATATGAAATATCATTATATGCATATATAAATTATAATAAATATCGAACCGTTCGTTCGACGACAATAATAATAATGAGTTATTATTGACGAATTATAAAAAAAAAAAAAGAAAAAAAAGAAAAAGAAATACCGATCGAATGAATATACAAATATTTTTATATACTTCGTCGATCGAACGATCTGTTCTAAATTGAAAAATAAAGATCACTTTACTTACTCGAGTACGGTGCCGTGATAATTAACGTAACCGTCGAATTTAATCCTGACGTCTTGGAAATAATAAGATCCATCGTTGTCGCGATCATATTCGTTTTCAATTGATTTCGTTTCGTCCAACAACGACGACATTTTATTTTGTATTACTTTAAGATGACCGCAGGCGATGAGTATCATAACAGGCCCAACTGTGTCGGCACCGACGCAGGTCAGACCAACGTCGATCATCGTGATTAATTGATAAGCATATGCCATCTCGAAATACGGTGATTCGTGTATATCTGCTATAAATGCGTAAGGCAAGTTTCTAATCGACGTTCCGTTCGCATTATCAATGGTCGTCGATACGAATAGACTTGCGATGGCGTAAAAAAAAATGGTAAAGGCGCAAACGAACAAATAATAATACGTCAAACGTTTAGTTTTATTCGTGTAAACGATAACCCAAGATCTCTCGTCCCTGTCCAATGACGTCCACAGTCTCTCGCATAATTTCAACATATTGCGAAATTTCTTACGCTTTAGGAACAATATTACGTAACGTGCTTGACCACCGACGAGGGATATTATCATCGAGAAGAATTCTAAGGCAGTGTCGGCGTGCGACACGTGTACGATGAATTCGTAACTATAAGAAACGGAATAGGTCGACAATGATATGAACGATATCGCGGCGAGTAAATTAGTCCAATCGAGATCTATAATAAGCGTCGTTTTAAATGGCAATATACCGCATAATTTCAATAAAAATATATTAACCGCGATCGCGTTTTCACCGAACGACGATTTAATCACCTCGTCCGACATTTTCTCGTTACACGTATGAGATATTTTTCTTTATTTATTTTTTTCTTTTCTTTTTTTTTTTTTTGTTCTTATCCTCGAGGCTCTGATACTCGAAAATATATATATATATATATATATATATATATATATATTTTTTTTTTCTTTTCCTATCTTCCCCCACTACTTGTTCCTCTTGTATTTTTTACGATTCGTTTTCTTTCCTTTTATTTTTATATTTTTATTTTCTCATTACAAGATTTATCTTATCGAAAGACGAAACCGCGAAGAACCGACGTTGGCCACTGACTCTTCTTCGGTTAATCCGAAGAAAAAAATCAACCCCCATCGAAGACAGTACGAACGAAGGTGAAACGGAATTTTGCACCTGCGCGATTCGAGTTGCACCTTTCGTGCTAACCCTTGCACCACACACACACACACACCCCTTAACCCCACCCCATCCTCAACCCCATCCCTTCTCGGTACTTCTCATTAATATTACTCGACCATAATGGTCACTTTGGTTACTTCCTAGCTCGGCTAAAGTTTCAAAGACTTTCTTGTTCTTTCTGTTGTAATGTGTCTACGTAATAATTTGTGCATCCTCGAAGGTATACGTCTAATTTCTAATCTCTCTCTCTCTCTCTCTCTCTCTCTCTCTCTCTCTCTCTCTCTCTCTCTCTCTCTCGTATGTTCTTCTTAATTCTTTTTCTCTTCTTTTCTTTCCGTCTTCGTTTACGATACATAAGTAAAAAACTTATCCGCGGACTTATCGTCGAAAGTTCTTATACGATCAAATAATTGCGAGCAAAGAGAGAAGAGAGAATGAGAGAGAGAGAGAGAGAGAGAGAGAGATCGACCGTTACATTGATTCTGTTGTTTTCGTAAAAAGAAAAGGAAAAAGCAAACAAAAGAAAAGAAAGGATTTGTCCATACGAAGGAATTATTGTGTGTATACGTTGAAACATGGGTGAGGAGATAAGGGTAGGAAGGCGGGGTGAATGATGGGGTGGATGGTGGTGTTGAGAGGAAGAAAAAAATCGACGTTGACTTTTCGACGGTAAAGAAAAGTTGTTTCTTGCTATGATACGTGTCGACGAAAAAAAACCAGTAGATATATATATATATATATATATATATATATATATATATATCGATCGTTTTACGAATGAATAAATAAAGACATCTATCCATCGAGATTTAATGTCGACAATTTCTATACTAATGTCAAAGAGAACACTTTCGTTCTACGTGTATAAATATATATAAATATGGATCAATGATATCTAAATATAATAAAGATAATTATTAAATTTATATTTATGTATATATATAATTAGTTGTTATATAATAATTTATATTTATTCATACAATAGATCATTTTAGATAATAATTAATATACATATAGCTCATATTTGTTGTCAACGTTTCACAATTTTCACGTTATAATTAAAAATTTCGATGTTACGAGGATCGATCTGTCCCGATTAGATAGGGTATGCGTGTCAAACCACGCCTGCCGCATTCGAAATTTAATCTCGATCGGATGCATTTATTATAACGAATTTAAGTTATTAATTTTCGTCGATTAAATTTTAGCGGGCGTGTTATTTAATAATAATAATGGATATATTACGTCGAAATTTGCATCGGGATTAATTATTATTTATTATTTAGTACAATCCATCCTTCGCAGGCGCGAGCGCATACATCCCACACATACAAGGTGTGTATGTATATATATATATATATATATATATATATATATATATATACTCACCTATGTTCCAGATAAATGGGGGAGGGGTCTAAGTTACACTCCATTGGTTCGTACGAGCCAGTCGCTGTGAAATGCGCGTCCATATGCAAGAATGAGAAGTCAATGCGCAGGTTAATATTGACGATCGAATAGAACGAGTTGAATTGATAATTTTTCATACCAGAACGAATCGTACGCATGCGCATTATTTACAATTGCATAATGCATTATCAATATAAATTTCTACGACATCGAATTTAATGATTCGTATTTGTCACGAGAAAGACAGAAAGAAAGAGAGAGAGAAAAGTAATGAAATAATTATTAGATATAAAATTGAGAGTACGCTGATATAAGAAAGAAAGAAAAAGACGAATGATCTCAACGCCCGTATCGTTTAACGCAAATAAACAAACAAATATACAGTTACAAAACAATATATATGAAATAATATATAAATAAAATCGTGCCATCGTTCGATTATCAATGAACGAACTTCCAATGATTAAGAACAAATCTGTTTAATCGACGGAAAAAAGAAACATCGTCGGTAAACGTCTACCTTATCGACAGTGAACTATTACTTTATCGACATAAGGTAAACTCTGAATGAAGTAAACGTCGATTATCATTGAACGAATATCTTTCTCGAGTGGTAAATCCCGAATGATAAAACTCGAATGGTAAAGTCGCATAGACCGACAGAGATAGAGAGAAAGAGAGAAAGAGGGAGAGAGAGAGAGAGAGAGAGAGAGAGAGTGAGAGGGGGGCATAGGTAGAAAGAGAAAGAGAGAAAGAGAATGAGAGAGAGAGAGAGAGAGAGAGAGAGAGAGTGTGTCTAGGATAGGAGCCGAGCGTTAGCGACATCCCCGTGAAAGTTAATATCTCGGAGTCTTCGACTAAGGGTTGGGCGGTGTCATAGAGACGGTGGTGAGAGGGTGGTTTCCAGAGGGTTGAAAAAGAAATAAGTAAGGAAAAGCTTCGGCCAGTTTCCTCGCGCACCAGGCCGCCGAGAGGTGCGCGTGCAAAGTATTAGTGTCGAATAAAAAAGCGAGCGTGTCCAGCGTCGTTATAATTTTTGTCGGTAATCATCATGCGACGGGGTTACGTTCCGGATTACCCTTTAAACTCTTTCATCAGTTACGACGACACCTGATCGCCGGCTAAGGAAGGATTAACGAGATATATATTCGTCGTATAGTAAACTATATTTCACGACGACGACGACGACGACGTCGACGACAACGACGACTAACCATCCCCTCCAATCACCCTCGACCCACTACCCCATCGTGTGTGATATGGTGGCCCTGCGTAAGTAAAATATTTCGATTGAGATCATACAACAAACATTTATTTTCCATCTGTAGTAATATTTACATATCGTGCGTGTGGTTGAACGCGAGGAGATAAGAGTAAGAGGGATAGAGACAACATAGCGTTTGTTCGTGTAAGAGAGAATAAAGATATATATATATATATATATATATATATATATATATATAAAGAGAAAGAGAGAGAGAGAGAGAGAGAAAAGGTACAAAAGGAAGAACGAGGAGGTTTGGATCGATATTGACCCCTTCGAGAGAACGTGTATCAGATTTTGGTGTAA
>OU964982.1:1773754-1781254 GCA_918808275.2 Dolichovespula sylvestris
CAGATCGTAATTTATCACTCATTATATCGATATATATATATATATATATATATATATATATATATATATATATATGTATATATAGTATGGGAGTAGTGGTAATCGCCTTGGAGGGACGATTAACGTTCTGATTTTATCGTACGCTCAGGGTTCGTGAAACCCAACAGGTTTGACTCTTCTCATAACAATTTTTCTTTCTTATTTTCTTTTCATTTCTCTCTCTCTCTCTCTCTCTCTCTCTCTCTCTCTCTTCCTTTAAATACAATTTTTTCTTATCTCAAGTTCTTTTTCTTTTCTTTTCTCCTTTTTTTCATATCTTCCCTTCTCTCACGAATTTTATTTAGTTATTTTATTTCTCATTGAGATAAACAGATAGAGATAGAGGAGGAGATACATAGAGAAAGAGAGAAAAAGAGAAAGAGAGAGAGAGAGAGAGAGACTGTTGCAATCACGTCGGCTATCGTCTAACCGCAAGGCTTCTCGGTTTACCTTGGTAACATGCTGCACTCTGCTCGCATTTAGATCGATCCTACATTCCAACGGTTTCGACGAATACATTTAGAGTTTGTTCAATATTATTCCCTCTAATCGATCGCGAAAGAAAAAATGAATGAACGAACGAACGAATCGGTCGATCTTCAAAGATCTTACGAGTTAGCACGTGTAAAACGTAGTGTAACAAAAGAAAGAAAATGATCTACATACGTACTTGTTCAAATGCATAGGTGTACGTACTTAATGATATAGTTAAACGTGAACTTATCACACTAATCGTACTTATCGTACTAAACTTATATGCAAACACGTACTAATCTTATGTATGTACATGTACGCACGTTCTTACGAAAGGATAATAGATTTTTTCCATAGAAGTAATACGCGAAACTCTTATCGCCTCGGTTTAAATAAAATTCGAGTATATAGAAGAAACAAACGAGTATATTTATTTGGATGAACGACGATAAAGGAAAAGTTGGATGATATGACGGGCTGGAGCGACGATAATTAAACGATCAATTTTTTTTTTATTTCAATTTAAATGCAAGAATGTTTATTATCGACGGTTGTGCGAGAAGCTCGACGACGGACGACGGACGGATTTTTATTGATACGTTCGATCGACGTGTTTGATAATAAGAAAGAAAGAAATGGATATATAGATAGAGAAAGGGAGTGACAGAGAGAGAGAGAGAGAGAGAGAGAATAAACAAAGGGGAGAGTGTGTTGTGTTTGCCACGCGAGTCGAGCTACGCTCATTATCCGCGTGCCACGACTGTTAATGAGCATTTCAGAGACACGTTTGTAATAAAGAGAGAGATAAAATACAAAGAGAGAAAGTGAGAGGGAAAGATACAGAGAGAGAGAGAGAGAGAGAGAGAGAGAGCCCTTGGAACTTTCAAGTGGCATCTTTCAAACGTTTTTGAAAGCTTCGAGACATTTCTCTCTCTCTCTCTCTCTCTCTCTCTTTCTTATTCTCGCGAGAAACATGCAATGAGTCTTTTCACTTTACGGTTTACGTCATGGCTCCTTTTTAGAAAAATTCCCCCTCCTCTATCTTCTCTCTCTCTCTCTTTCTCTTTCTCTTTCCTTCTCACTCTCACTATCCTTCTTTCTCTTCTCTTTTTCTACTCAATCTTTTTTTTCCGTCAAGCAGCACGTGGAAAAGGAATAATAATATTCTTTCGAGATCGAGGAGCTGAGCTTTTACGATAGCGCGGACGGACTTTCTTGTCAAATTTTATTTCTGCATTCGTATTTTTCTTTCTCTCTTCCCTCCCTCCCTCCCTCTCTCTCTTTTCTTCTGATCTTCTGCCTCTCATATTTCTTCTCTAAATCGTATTTCTATATCGCGAAAGAAAGTTATACTTGTTTTATACTGTAACAATTTCATTCATTTATTTATCTTCATCGTTATCATCATCATCATCATCATTACAATTATCCTTATCATTATTATAATAATTATCATTATTATTGAATAATTATTAATATCGTCGTTATTGAAAAATTAATAGAAACGAATGAGAGGATAAAAACCGAGAGAGCGTATATATTTATGTACGTACAATCGCTCGTTTAGAACTCCGTGAACGTTTCTTTTTTTTTTACCCTTGTTTGATCGCTCGGATATTGTACGAAAAAGAAATAAAAAGAAAAAAGAAGACGAAAAGATAAAATAAGGTTTATATATATATATATATATGTGTGTGTGTGTGTGTGTGTGTGTGTTGTGTATGTATGTATATGTATAAAACACAATAAAGTTGCACCTTACGAGTTTTACGTGTACGTGATATCAAAAGTCCCTTTAATTTTCCATTCGAAAGGGCGAGCCTCTGTTGCGAAATTTATAAATGTCAGTGTCGGCTGACGAAAAAAAAAGCAACGATGAAAGTCATATTAAAGAGGGATGGAGGAGAGAGAAGGGTTTGAGGGCGTTTAGCCGAGCGAGAAAAAAGCAGCGGATGGTTCCTAAAGGTGAAAGAGAGAGAGAGAGAAAGAGGAAGAGGGTGAAACTCGAAAACCGACGAGGCACATACCCCTTAATCATGACGTACGATCCTTATTTGCGCGTTTGTGCGGGGCACGCTCGTAGCTTTAGCCGTCTCCTTCCTTGTAAAATTAACAATGCCCTTCCCCGTGAAAAGGCAATTCCCTCTTTAGTTGCCTTTCCATGCCAAGAAAAGGGATGAAAAGAGAAAGAGAGAGAGAGAGAGAAAGCAATATTGCTCGTAAAGCATAAAGGAGCCATTATACAAGTATACAAACTTACAATTTTTCTCTACTTTCGTCGAATTAATTATCACTCTCTCTCTCTCTCTCTATCTGTATCTCTTTTTTCTTTTTAAAAACTTCACATAACTTTCTATATATAAATAATGTAAATAAAAAAAAATATAATATATAAAATAAATATGTATTTTATTATATTACATGAATGTTCATTAATACTCTATCACAGTATATATATATATATATATATATATATATATATATACAATTTATATATATGTATATATAAATTATCTAACAATTATATAACTCATTATACCTTTCTTTTAAATGATCACGACGATCGAATGTGACAAAGAATATAAGAAAAATACACACATACATACGCACAAACGCATACACACACACACACAGTCAGAAAGAAAGATGGAGAGAGAGAGAGAGAGAGAGAGAGATACTCACGCACAGACAAACAGGAACATTTCAATTGTATGTCGAAGAAAATAACAAAGTCTAGGTTCATCGCGATTAGTCGAGCGTCTACCCACAAATAGGTACTCCCCGGTCCCAAATTGGCCATAGTACTCTTTATAGTAGTGGGTAGGTAGGTACATAGATAGGTAGATAGGTAGGTAGGTAGGTAGGCAGGTAGGGAGATACGAGAAAAGGGGGCGGACGAAATTGCGTGAGAATAATGTCGGTGTTTTTAACCCTTCGTACATACATTCATATACATATATACATATACATACATATATATATATATATATATATATATATATATATATATATATATATATATATATATGTACATACATAAGTACTTACTTACCTACGTAAGTACACGTACAACCAGAGTACACAGCTACGACACTCGTCAAGGGATTCTTCGGGGGAAACAAAAGAGGTCTCGCGATTAAGAGGATAAGAAAAGCGCCTATGGGCGTACTTCACAACCACTACCAACGCCCCCTCCTACCTAATACCACATACCTCCTACAACCTCCCTTTCACCTCCTACCTCCTCTGCCACCATTCCACTTCCTCCTCCCAACCCAACGACCGCTGCACTTAACCATACGCATCTGAAGTAGGGGAGAAAAAAGAATGACGAAGAAGAGAGAATGGGAAAGAGAGCATGAGAGAGAGAGAGAGAGAGAGAGAGAGAGAGTGAGTGAGTGGAAAAAATGAGTGGAAAAAATAGAAAAAAAAAGGAGAAGAGGGAAACAAACCCTCCACAAGGACGAGAAACACGGAATTAGCCTTAATAGTGATCTCTCTCTCTCTCTCTCTCTATTTTTCTCTTTCTTTCTTTCTTTTGTTTGACTCTTTTTTTTTTCCCTTTCCGGCGGGTATACAATTGAACGAGCATTTTTCTTACATGGATTTTTCCATTTCCCGTAGCATGCGTATAATATGTACGTACGTGTGTTTATGTTTGTATGAGTGGGTTCGCGTGTTTAATAAGTACACGTAGCTTACATCTAAGCCAAACACAATTCCGCGGATCGTTAAAGAGTTTAACACGTCGTCTTCGTACGAGACTTCGTTTGCTCGTAACCTGTCCGATTGGTTATGCATACATACACACGTGTATGCATAATCAATATATATATATATATATATATATATATATATATATATATATACATATATATATATATACGTATATGTGTATATAAATATGTATACCCTTTTCAAAGAAAGGGACAGTTAAACGTACCTTCTTCTGCTTCGAAAAAAAAAAAGATAGTAAAGAAAAAAAAGGGAGATAAAAAAAAGATTCTACGAGGAGTACGTGCGTAAACGAAATTGATCAGCTATGGAGAGAGACACACGGACAGAGAAAGAGAGAGAGAGAGAAGTAATCGGGAAAAAAAGAGAAAGAGGAAAAGAAAAGAAAAAAAAATCCCACTTGAACGTAACATACCTAACTAACCCCGACCACATCCCCCACTTCTCCCACCATCCTCTTGTCTAACTCGAGACGATAGATACTGTAAGTACGTGTACCTATAGTCGTGTACCTCGTCTTTACTGATTTCTCGAGTTCGTCGAAAAGACACGTTTCTAAGAGCTAAGGAAAGTACGAAAGAGAGGAAGAAAAGAGAGAATGAGATAGACACACATATATGTTAATATACGTATAATATATATATATATATATAAAGAGAGAGAGAGAGAGAGAGGGAGGGAGAGAGAGAATGACACAAATAGATAGGTAGAGTAAGAGAGAGAGAGAGAGAGAGTATTGAAAAAGTGGATTATCATTGCTGGGCCAGCTTTTCCTCATCAACGAAAGTAGATATCTCTCTAAGCGCGCTTGGGGTTAGAGCTTGCGGATATCCGCATTGTTTCGAGCCACGTAGCCAAGTCAGCTGACCTACATTAAGTCTGAGCCACCCACTTTACGTAAGGTGAGTTCGTTGGGGTTGCGAAAGAGAGAGAGAGAGAGAGAGAGAGAGAGGAACTTCGAAGCACTCGATGCTCGCCTATAGAAAAGCACTTCTAACTCGACGACCCTCCTCGTTTGCCCTACAGTTTCACCGCCTCGTCTACCCCTCCCCTCCCCTATCCCCTCCTCCTATTCCATTCCTCCTATTCCACTCCTCATCCCACATCCCACCCATCCTTTAAACCCTTATTTTTTTTTTTGAGCCGCCACCACCGACACGGATTTTATTCGTAGTTCGTTAGTTCGTACGTTCGTACGGTGAAAACGTGCCGTGTTCCCGATCTTTCACACCTTCCGACCCCCTTCCCTGGTCGTTGAAATACAAGGACGAGGAGAACAACCCCCGGACTAAGTATTTCGATAGAGCAACCACTTTTCTAAAGCAACCACCCTCCGTTTTTTTACGATCGACCCTCTCGATACGTAAGCCTTAGCTTTTGGTAATGAATATTATCTCCGGAAGGTTTGTGCAAATTGAAATTTGTGAATGATTATTATTGATTGAGTAAGAATTGATTGATTCGATCTTTCACCATTGTGCTGTTTAATTAATATCCTTTGTTCTCTCTCTCTCTCTCTCTCTCTCTCTCTCTCTCTCTCTCTCTCTCTCTGTTCGTTAATTACTTTACTTTATATATATATATATATATATATATATATATATATATATATCGTAGGTTGATTAATCGATGAATAAATCGATTAATAAGTAATAATCGATTCGTATTATGAAAGATTAATTGGGGATAGATATTTATGCATCAATAAATTTTATATCTCTCCTCCCCTCCCCCATTTCTTTTTCCTTTTTTTTTTCTTCTTCTTTTTCTTTCTCGAAAACGTTCGCGACGGCGCGACGACGTTACGTGTTCCAACGACACGTTAATACACGATCAAAGTCGAGATAAATGGTTCGAGAAATATAGAAGAAGTAAAGATAGTTTAAGAAAAGAAAGAGAGCGAGAGAGAGAGAGAGAGAGAGAGAGAGAGAGAGAGAGAGAGAAAGAGAGAGAGAGAAAGAAAGAAAAACGAACGCACCTAAAAGAAATGGCGATGGTAGACATTAATCCTTGTCGGCCTAGACGACTTTATCTGCATGCCTGCACGATCTCGTCGAAGAGGAAAGAAAGAGAAAGAGAGAGAGAGAGGGAGAGGGAGAAAGAGAGAGAGAGGGAGAGGGAGAGAGAGAGAGAGAAAGAAAGATAAAGATAGATAGATAGAGAGAGAGAGAGAGCTATGCGTATAAATATAAGCGTGTACATTTTGTTGTAAGTCTATTTTTACATTTCCCGAGTTGCGTTTGAAAATACGTCGACTTCTTCAGCAGTAATATTCAAAAGACGACGATGACGATGACGACGATGACGACGACGACGACGACGACGACGAAGACGATGATGATGATTATGATGATGATAATAATAGCAAAGGGACTGGAAATTTCGTTTAACTCGTTTCTATTTAAATATGGAGAACGATTTTTTAATCCTTCTAAATTTTTCTTACATCTCTCTCTCTCTCTCTCTCTCTCTCTCTCTCTCTCTCTCTCTCTTTCTTTTTCTCACATACACACATACACGCATGTGTGTATATACAAGAAGCGTGTGCTCCGTCGATAGCTCTATTTTTTCGAAAGCACCATTTGAATATTTTACGGTGGGCCGTTTGCGAGAGTGACGTTGCGAGAACGAACGAGTAGATTCCACTCTGAAATATTGATAAGAAGCTATTTTAATCCTTGCCAATGTGTGTGTGTGTGTGTGTGTGTGTGTGTGTGTATACATATGTGCGCTCGATTTGCGCGTGTATATGCCGGTTAGAGAGAATCATGCTCGAGAGGAAAGGAGTTGAAGTAAACGTTATAGTAAAGTTGAAAATGCAACCCTAACCATTCCTAATCCGGACAACCTGATATTCTCGAATTATATTTCCGTTTAACGTTCCTCCAACCCAATCGAATCCAAAATCGATTCGTTCCTCACAGTTACGAGCTATTATTAGTAATCCGAAGAATTTCGAAACCCGTCGATCCAGTTCGTTCGAGCCTCTTTATTTCTTTTTATATTTTATTCTACACTTTGTTTCTCTTTGATCTGAAAAAAAAAAATATATATATATATATATATATATATATATATATATATATATATAGTCGCGTCGCATAAGAATAAGATTAGAAAATATCAGACACACGTATATACACCTATATTTGTAGTTTCCTTTTTCGCAAAAAAAAAAAACACTTCGCGCGAAGATAATCGAGATATCATTTTCATTTTTATTTTTATTATTTTTTTTTTTTTCATTCTTTT
>OU964982.1:1788754-1811254 GCA_918808275.2 Dolichovespula sylvestris
TATATATATATTATATATATAGGTATGTAAAACGTAATGTACTCGCTCATACGTAAGTATGGTACAAAATGTACATTGTCTCGTACCGTTATCTTTAAGTCACGGAACATCCAGTATGGCCGCTTATCCGTTATATACAATAGGCCTAAGCGAGGAACATCTTCCTCTCCGTAAATACATACGAGAGAACGTGTCAGCCGTTCGATCGAGTGTCTCTTTTTTCTTTCTTTCCCTCTATCTCTCTCCTCTCCCTCTCTCTCTCTCTCTCTCTCCCATCTCTCTCTCCCTCTCTCTATCTCTCGAATTCTCTCTCTTTCTTTCTCTCTCGAGTTCTTGAAAAAGGAACCGGTAAGAAGGACCGTAATAGACATTGGCGAGAAGTCTCTTTTCGTAGTGTCAGCCATCTCCCAAAGGAGCGGCCGATTCTACGACACGATAAAAATTTCGTTTCGCTAAAGTATCGAATTTGCTCTGCGTGGTCCGAAATTTATTTCCTTTTCTTTTTCTTTCTTTTTTTTTTTTAATTTATTTCTTTTTCTTTTCCTCATACTCTTTATTCCTTTTTTACTCCCCGACGCCCGTTTTTTCTTTAATCTCTTTCTATTTTAATTTTCCATCCTCCTCTCGCGGCTTTGAACGACAACGTAGAGATATTCCGGGATTGGGGTGAGGTGGGCGGCTGGGGGAGTAGGAGAGGACGACGAGTGCATTACATACCTATGTATATATATAGTTTTTATATTATTACATATTTGTTTCTTGTTTTTATAATAACGAATATTATGGCCGTTGTAATAATAAGAATTTCCTATCCGATAATAATATCATCGGTTATAATAATAAATATACAATAATAATGAACACGGATGGGAATAGATGGAATGAAATTCGAAGTTAAATGGATTTATTAACGGGCATTATTAATGTTATTTATTTCGATTGATGTCAACTCGATTCACACCGAGAGACGGGAAAGAATGTTACCGTTCGAAAGATTTGAAACGAATAGCATCCTAGAATTTGAATAAATAATATATTCGACGTTACTTGTTTTTATTTATTTATTTATTTTTTTTTTTCATTTTTTCTTACTTTTTTATCCCAACATACTTGACAAAGTATCTACATTTTGATGTTCTGACGCGTTATACGATCAACGAACAATTTGTAATAATCGTTAAAGGAGGATAAATCATGGTAGTTAGCGTTCGAATATTTTAACCGGGCGGTGGGAGGGGCCTCGCAATTCGCCGAGAGAGAGAGAGAGAGAGAGAGAGAGAGAGAGAGAGAGAGAATTCAGACGAAGACATACGACGACTCATTACGGTTAAATATCGCGTTGGTGTGTCGCTGATTTTATATCGCGCATCGTCAAATTGGACATTGTTTAATTGTAATAATCATTTGAATTTTAATATGGCGAAGATAAAAAAATCTTCGCATTTTGAAAATCACGGGGATTTTGAAATTTCGCCCTTCGTGCGACCACGTAAGTGCGCAAAGTACTTTACGTACTTACGTCGTTCACGTTACGTACGTAACGTTGTTAAAGATCATAGTGTAGACTGCTGATAAGTCGACATAGTGTCTAACTAAAGCGAGTGCATTCGCATGATGAGTTTCTTGAATAGATAAAGAAATAAATAATGGCTTTGGTATTATAAACGAGTTGATTATGGTTGTCATATGTGTGTTATAGGTGTGGACGATACGTAAGCGCGTTAAATTAACGTTACGTGGACATGGAAAAGTCTTATTCACGATGCATATACACACATACATACATACATACATACGTACATACATAGAATATATATATATATATATATATATATATATATATATATAAACATAGATATACACACACGTGTGTATACATATATATATATGGATATGCATATACACTTGTGTCCACCAATCGTGTATATTTACGGCCTTCAATAACGCGTACGAGCGTTCCAATAAAATCGAAATAAAACGACGGATCCTTTATCACGCAGTAAACGGAATTTAAATTAAACCTAATTACGACTAATTACGATTTTTACCTCTTTCCCTGGATAATATCGTGTACGTATTTTAAGATCGTAAAGCTTGACTCGAAAATCTTACCGACGTTTCTGATTTACTAACCTCTATCGTCACCTCCTGACTGCCCCCTCCCCCTCCCCACCTCACCGCCACCTCCAACACCTCCAAACAATCCAGTCGCAAAAGGAAGATTAGATTCGTACGCGGACGATTTCGTTTATTCGGCTAAGACGTTAAAACAACGTCCCTCTTCCCGCTCATTTATCTCATCTCCTACTCGCATAATCGTTCAGCCACTTAAGTCATTTAAGAAATCATAAAGCTCGCCATTAAATCTCTTAGTAGGTAGTGAGTAAGTATGTAAGTAAGTATGTAAGTAGGTAGGTAGGTACTTAATAATCGTACTATTAAGCGAGATGTCCAAATATGGGACAAGGACGATGTTGCGTCTGACTCTACTCGCGCTACATTATAATTCGATCGTTAAAGTCAATTGCTGTGTATATAGGGAGCAGTGGTAAGGGGGAGGTGGCAGGAGGATACTGTGGGGAGGGTGGGAGGGGTGATAGGGTTTGGCCGTACAGAGCAAAAGAGTGAGAGAGCGAGAGAGAGAGAGAGTGAGAGAGAGAAGTAGATTCTGTCGGACGTTTAATCGTATTCATCAATCAAACCGAACATAAAATTTTCACGGATTTTGATTTTTACCGAAACAAAAGGTAAGAAGAAAAAATAAAGAGAAAAAAAAGAAAGGAAGGAAAATAAAAATAAAAGGAACGATCAGAAAGGATGTCCAGATAGTATTTTTCGTTTCAAAAAAAAAAATAAATAAATAGTAATAATAATAATAATAATAATAATAATAATAATAATAATAATAATTATAATAGTGGTTTAATCGTATTCATCAATCAAACCGAACATAAAATTTTCACGGATTTTGATTTTTACCGAAACAAAAGGGAAGTAGAAAAAATAAAGAGAAAAAAAAGAAAGGAAGGAAAATAAAAATAAAAGGAACGATCAGAAAGGATGTCCAGATAATACTTTTCGTTTCAAAAAAAAATAAATAAATAGTAATAATAATAATAATAATAATAATAATAATAATAATAATAATAATAATAGCGGTTTATTATTATTGGGCATTTAATCGTATTCATAGATCAAACCGAACATAAAATTTTCACGGATTTTGATTTTTATCGAAACTATAAGGAAGAAGAAGAATTAAAGCGAAAATAAAAATAAAACGAACGATCAGAAAGGATGTCCAGATAATACTTTTCGTTTCAAAAAAAAATAAATAAATAGTAATAATAATAATAATAATAATAATAATAATAATAATAATAATAGTGGTTTATTATTATTGGGCATTTAATCGTATTCATAGATCAAACCGAACATAAAATTTTCACGGATTTTGATTTTTATCGAAACTATAAGGAAGAAGAAGAATTAAAGCGAAAATAAAAATAAAACGAACGATCAGAAAGGATGTCCAGATAATACTTTTCGTTTCAAAAAAAAATAAATAAATAGTAATAATAATAATAATAATAATAATAATAATAATAATAATAATAGTGGTTTATTATTATTGGGCATTTAATCGTATTCATAGATCAAACCGAACATAAAATTTTCACGGATTTTGATTTTTATCGAAACTATAAGGAAGAAGAAGAATTAAAGCGAAAATAAAAATAAAACGAACGATCAGAAAGGATGTCCAGATAGTATTTTTCGTTTCAAAAAAAAAAAATAAATAAATAAAATAACAATAATGAAGTTTATTATTATTGGACGTTTAATCGTATTCATTGATCAAACCGAACATAACATTTTCACGGATTCCGATTTGTACCAGAAAAAGAAAAAAAAAAGAAGAGAGAAAATAAAAGAAAAAAAAGAAAGAAAGGAAGGAAGATAAGGAAAAAAGAAAGAACGAACAGAAAGGATGCCCAGATTATATTTTTCGTCTAAAAACATAAATAAATAAATAAATAAATAATAATAATAATAATAATAATAATAATAATAATAATAATGAAGTCGTTGGAAGTGATCTCGGTCGCGATTGTGAGATCAATTATTTTGTTTTTTTCTTCTCCCATTTCTATTTTTCATTTCCTTCACGTTTAGTTTCTCACGCTTTAGATTGGTTAGTAAACTTTATCTCGTGTTTAACCTTGAGAGAACTTACTTATCTAGCGCCACAACCCCGACCACTCACCCCACCTACCCCTCCCGGTATCCTTCGCCCCCTCATCCCGCTCCCTAATTCCTATCTACTCCCACCAACTGAATGAAGGTTCTTTAATTAATTATGCGAATCAGCAGGCCGTGCGCTAATTATTCGTCGGCCGGCGTTAATTCCGAACTCGAATCGGAACTGCTGCTGCTGCTGCTGCTGCTGGTACTGCAGCTGACCCTGTACCTCGGCACGATAATCTTCTCATGCCAATTAACGCCGAGAAGAAGATATTTTCTTCCTCGTGGTTGGTACAAACGGCAAACGAACGGCGGCCTCGTTAACGAGATCCGCTGCTAATCAGAATCAAAAGAAGAGAGAGAGAGAGATTTTCGAGCTCGTTTTGTAGAAAAAGAAAAGAGGAGGGAGGAAAAAAAAAAGAGAAAAGATAAAAAGCCTCTTCTAATTTATTGTCCGATTCTTTTGAAATCATATGTATATTTATAGATATATATATATATATATATTTTTTTTTTTCTCTCTTTTACAGATTTTTCCAAAATGGAGGACCATCCAGCTGGCATTTCTCCTTCCTTGAGGTAAGAACGTTCTCTCGGTCGGACGTATTTTAACAAACTTTTTTTTTGCTCCTGAACCTTTATTGATTTAAAACAATTTTTGTTTCTTCCTTTCTCTATTTTTTTTTTTTTTGTTATCCTCGCGCGTCGATCGTCGTGGCACGTTACAAAAAAAAAAAAAAAAAAAAAGAAGGAAACAATAAAAAAAACGACGCACTCGTAGCAACTCGATCGACACGATTGTAATTAAATGCGTTTCGTTAGATCAAATGCGCGATTAAACGTTTATCTTACGCGTTATCAACGATCGATCTTCCCTTCTACCTCTTGGAATTCGAAATGAAACGAGATCGCGTTCGGTGGGACAGTTTAGTTAGTACATATGTACTCGCCTACTCTCAGATCAGTGTCGAGGTTTTGATGTGTTGCCAAGAATAGAGAGGGACGGGTGCGGGGGCGGCTGAGGGGGCGGGCCGGGGACGGAGGCTGGTGGTTACATGAATTAAAGATATCGCCCGGATGGAATTTAACGCGCGAACGTTTAAAACTCTCCTACCCCTTCTCTCCCCGTACGTGTGACAGCGAAGAAAAAGAAAAAAAAAAAAAAAAAGAAAAAAAAAGAAACAAAAATGTCGGGTGAAACGATCGCGAGAAAACAGTTTTTTTTTTTCATTTTTTTATACGTTTGCCTGAATCGATCGAATTCCGAGTATACACGTACTGAACGAAAAGTGCAACAAGCAAACTACGCAATCCTAATCGAATTTCTAATAAAGGAAATAAAAAATACGATTATTTGTACGTACGATCCGTCGACGCAAGATGATCGATCGATCTTAAGGGAGAATTGAAGTAATCTGTCGAGGAACGATTGCATCGCGATCATTTTAATTGATTTTTATACGTTAAGGTAAATTTTGCAAATTCGATTCGTGTTATTTCGTTTGCTGATAATCCCGCGTAAGCCCGTTCCATTCGAAATGATCAAATCGCGAAGGAAGGAAAAAGAAAGGAACGAAAAAGAAATAAAAAGAAGAAGAGAAAGAAAAAGATAAGAGGATCCAAGAATTAACGTTCGAAACAATAAAATCGACGATTATCTCGAAGATAAAAACAGAAATTGTCTTTCCTTTCTTTTTTTTTTTTTTTTTCTTTTCTTTTCTTTTCTTGATTTTCTCTTTCTTTCGATATCGCGGATATATCGGGTGTCTCGTAAAAAAAAAAAAAGAAAAAAGAAAAAAAAAGAAAGAAAAAAAAACAACAAAGAACAAAACGAAGAATCGATCGACATCGCCACGAAATTCGATTTCGTCGCGTTGCGCGTCGACGGAGGAGGAGGGCGATGTAAGAAGAAAAAAAAGGGAAAAAAAAAGAAAAAAAAAAAGAAAAGGAAAAAAATAGAAGACAATCTCTCTTTCTCTCTCTCTCTCTCTCTCTCTCTCTCTCTCAATTTAAAATTTTAACGTGTCTCCCCCCTCTTGTTTCAGAACACTTACCTAAGGATGACACGATGAGAGGTGAGTCTTATTTATTTTTCGAGCGACCCGACGCGACGCGACACGAAAAGAAGCTTTAAACGCAGACAGCTATGTCGCCGGCGTAAGTCTTCGTCGTTAGAGAACTAAAACGGATTTAGATCGCATTATGTATAGATGTTCGTATGCTCGCGTGTTTGTGTGTGTGTGTGTGTGTGTCTGTATGTTCATCGATGATGACAAACACATCAAAGAATAACAACTCTCTCTCTCTCTCTCTCTCTCTCTCTCTTGGTTTTTCATCGATAATATTATGATGGAACGTTACGGACGTCTAGGACAACGATGGCGTAACCTCTTGTTCTTTTTCGTTTCTCTGTTTTTTTTTTCTCCTCCTCCTCCTCGTCTTTTTCTTTTCGTTTATTTTCTAACGACAGCTCGAAAGCAAAGATAAAAAATAAAAAGGAAAAAAAAACAGAAGAAAAAGAAACGGGGAAAAAGGAACATCGCATTTTCGATTCGTCAGCGGATCGATCGATAATTCGAATCGAGTGATTTGAAAAAGAAAACAAGTAAAAAGAACGGTGTTTCGCTTTCTTTTTGTTTTTTTTTCTTTTTTTTTTGTATTGAATCTATGAGGTAGCAAAAGAAAAAAGAAAAATAAAAGGACAATGTAAAAATTGAATAGTGTAATTTTATTTCGACGATAGAGCATTGTCATTTATGTAGATTTTCTGCCCGATAGAATCTCTAAATGTCTGTTTAGAAAATTTAATTATCTGCTCGTCGCGCAACGATAAAAATAAAGAACAACGACAACAGGAAATTTCTTACGATGTTTTAATCTGGTAGACAATTTTCAGATTTATTTTTCTTTTTCTTTTTTCTCCTCTTTAGAGTTTCGAAAGGATTTGATATATTAATGTTTCTTTTTTTTTTTTTTTTTTTTTTTTTCATTTAATAAGACACAGAACTTTGATTGAAAAACTTTTCGGAAAATGTCATTTAAACTTTCCCCTTTAGCGGATCACAGAGCGATGATCAAACATTTCGGATCGAGTAATTTAAAAAAAAAATAAAATTAAAACAATATATTTAATTGAAAAGAAAAGAAAAAGTAATAAAGACAATATATTTGTAAGAACGCAAAACAAAATGAGGAAAAAAGAGCACAAAATAAAAATTCAACAATGCAATTTCGTTTAAGAACTTCGTTTAAGAAATTTAACTGCTGTTATCGAAATTATAATATTTTATACACACACACACACACACACACACACACACACACACACACACACACACACACACACACACACACACACACACACACATATATATATATATATAAATTGTTTCATTTAAAAAATATAATTACATTTTTTACCAAACATTTTGTTATTCGTTTAGAAAGAAAATTAAAAGACTAATAACAATATTCTGTTATTAATTTGATGGATAATATTAAGATTTTATTTTTTCTCTTTTTTCTCTCTCTTTATAACGTTTTCAAAAGTTTAGATGTCTCAATATATATGTATATATATATATACAAATTGTTTCATTTAAAAAATATAATTACATTTTGTACCAAACATTTTGTTATTCGTTTAGAAAGAAAATCAAGAGACTAATAACAATACTCTGTTATTAATCTGATGGATAATATTAAGATTCTTTTTTTTTCTCTCTATTTATAACGTTTTCAAAAGCTTAGATATTTCAATATATATATATATATATATATATATATATATATATATATATATATCTTACTATTTATTTTTTAATAAGACCAAACTTTAGTTAAAAAACTTTTGGAAAATTTTATTGAAACTTCCCATAGAGTAAGGTACCGAAGTGACCCAACGGGGTCACGAGTTGGTTCGCCATTGGCTTGAAAAAGAGTGAGACAGAGAGAGAGAGAGAGAGAGAGAGAGAGAGAGAGGGTGAGAGAGAGAGAACTTTCTTGAGGAATACAAAAAGTAATTTTAAATGAACAAGACAACGACGACGACGACGACGACGTCGACGACTTGTCGGATATGCGAAAAAGCTTCTTCTTCCTTCGTAATCGTTGTGGCTCATTTTAATTAAATTTTACAGCGCCATGATTCCCTTTTTCCCAAGGTAATAAAATCACTTAGAATCAAGATATCCATGTACGCGTAACGAGCTATGGCACGCATCGCGAATCGTTGCACGCAATGCATCCTCGTAATGCATTCGCCGCGTGGAAACGGACAGAGAAAAGGAAAGTAGAAAGAGAAAAAAAAAAAAAAGAAAGAAAAAAAATGAAAAGAGGAGAGAAAAGATTGGAGGACGAGGTAAAATAAAAGAGATAACATTGAAAAAGGAATATCAAGTGCGGCCGTGTTTGCGATAAGCGATTGAAGAAAAAACGAAACAAAAACAGATAGAAACAATCAGAAATTATCTGACGCATTTCCGTTATTTTTTCGTATTTTTTGTTTTGTTTTTTTTTTTTTTTCTATTTCTTTTTTTTCCTTTCATCTTCCATATTTACACGTGAACTTTTATATTATTAAATATTTGTTTCTCGTTTTTATAACAACGAATATTATTGTCATTGTAATAATAAGAATTTCCGCGTCCAATAATAATGTCACAGGTAATAATAATAAATATACAATAAGAATGAACATGGATGGGAATAGATGGAATGAAATCCGAAGTTAAATGGATTTATTAACGGGGATTATTAATATTGTTTATTTCGATTGATTTCAACTCGATGCGCATCGGGGGACAGGAAAGAATGTATATATAGAATAATAGATAGATATAAAGATAGATAGATGTTTTTTTTCTTTTTTCTTATTTTTTTACTTCAACATGCTCGACAAGGTCTCTACATTATGATGTTCGGACGCGTTATACAATCCACGAACAATTTCTAATAATCGTTAAAGAAGGATAAATCGTGATGGTTCGCGTTTGAATATTTTAACTGGACGGGAAGGGAGGGGGGATTCGCCGAGAGAGAGAGAGAGAGAGAGAGAGAGAGAGAGAGAGAGAGAAAATTCAGACGAAAACATACGACGACTCATTACGGTTGAAATATCACGTTGGTGTGACATTGATTTTTGATTGCGCATCGCCAAATTGGACATTGTTGAATCGTAATAGTTATTTGAATTTTGAAATGATGAAAATATATACATATGTATATTATAGATACGTACGCAAGTACATGGACGCGAATCGTGTAGAAACGGGAAATAAAGATCTTGCAATATCTCCTCGATGCTGAGGCTTTTACGCAAGATAATAATACCTCGAGCATAACAAAAACAACACCATAACCATTTTTTAATTTGCACGAAATCGTTTGGAGAGAGATAAGTACTTACATACGTACTTTCTAAAATGAAAAAAAAAAAGCAAGAAAATATATATATATATATATATATATATATATAATTTGGTCAAGAATCTATTTTAAAACTTATCAGTTTCTACGTTTAGAAACTATTTGTTTCCACTTTTTAATTTGCACGAAATCGTTTGAAGAGAGATAAGTACTTACATACGTACTTTCTAAAATTAAAAAAAAAGCAAAAAAAATATATATATATACATATATATAATTTGGTCAAGAATCTATTTTAAAACTTATCAGTTTCTTCGTTGCAATAAGAGAGATAATGGCGTATTTAACTTTTTTCATTTTCTTTTTTTTATACATACATACATACATATATATATATATATATATATATATATATATATATATATATAGAAATATAGAAATATAGATGTAATTATTCGTATGACTCACGTGTTATGACAAACGTAAATTAGTCGTCGTATCTGTTTGTTGCTCGTTATCGCGATTATGATAAGGGGGAAAAAAAGAAAAAAAAAAGTAAAAGAAACATTGAACATTCGAGCAAAAATTCTCCTTTCTTGGAATTTTAATCTATCGTCGAACGTTCGTCTTTCGTGTAATATCTTTCGTGTTGTGATAATCGATAACAAGGATCGGATTATCTTGAACCGTTACTTCGATATCGAATGAGATTCTCGATCCTAGTACGATTAATTAATCATGTAAGTGTATACGGATTGATTATAAATTACATGCCAGTTGATTATATTTCAGTTTGTTAGGAACCAAGGAAATGAGAAAAATAACAACGGAGGAAAAAAGGAAAAAATAATAATGAACAGATTTAAAATAGTTTCGATGATTACGCGTGTAGAATAAAAATAAAAACAAAAAAAAAAGATATTCGAAATAAAGGTAAGAAATAAAATCGTCGATTCACGGCTTTCGATCGGAAGTTCAACGTTATTTAATGGTTCTCGCGGAACACCCTATATATCACATTTTAATTCTAATCTAATTACAGTATATCTTTTCTTTTTTTTTTTTTTTTTTTTTTTTTTTAATTGATAAGATATTTTAATCAATTATCTAGGAAGGGGGGAAAAAATTATTAAACGAGCATCGACCTAAATACTTTCGAACGTGAATGATTTAAATCGAAGAAAAATATTTTAACATTTTTAAAAATATTTAATTTAATAAGAATTTAATTTAATTGTTAATAATTAAGTAATTGGAAATAAAAAACAAAAACCTAAAGATTGAATTGTAATAACAAGAAAAAAAAAATAAAATAAAATGAAAGAAAAGTAGTAATGAATCATCAGATTCGATAAACGATTCGACATGTTGTTCATTGTTTTCTCGTATATAAAATGTTTTCTTTTTATTTGTTTATTTTCTTTTCTTTTTCTTTTTTAATCATATCTCCTCGTACACATTGTGTAATATTTTTTTTTTGAAATGTCATTCGATCAACGACGTTTATAATTTTCGCTCGTAGTTCTTACGAGTTTTCATTTTCAACTTATATTTTTAACTTTTCATTTTTAAGATCAGTATTACGGTATCCGTAGATGCGGCATAATTCACGTTTCAATATCTCATTAATTATCAACCATATGCCTAACTACTTGTCCAATAACATTTTCGAAGATAATCGATTGTAACGTCTATTTAATTTATATATATAAAAAAAAAAAAGTATAAATTAAATGTACAATAATTAAATTAAAACTATTTTTATTTCGTACCGTACTCTTGAAACATTTTACGCATAAAAACATGCTTTCAAAATAATTTATGAAAATTAATTAAAAAAAAAAATTTACAGGGTGTTCCATAAGAAATATTCAAATATCATTGAACCTTACGCGTTGAATCGATCGGTAATAAATTATTTTCGCGTCGTGACTCCATAAAATACTTCACGCTTATTAAAATCGCAAAACTTCGTCGATTAGAAGTAATACTTTTTTCTTTCTTGTTCTGTTTTCGGTTTTTGTGTTCTTTTTTTTTTTTTTTGTTTTTTATTTTCTATCGCCCTTACACCAAAGAGAAAATATTCCAAACTGATCCCTTAATTTTGTAATCGACCTGTATACATAAAGCATATTCCATAGGCCTGATATCTGACAATAAAAGTGGGCTGCGTTCGTTGAAACTCTCGCGATATCGTTTCCTCGCTTATCCGCACGACGATACGTAAATAAGTATACCGTTCAGACGAGTAGAATAACAGTTTATATAAAAGCATGGCCGCTCTCTGTTCGAACGAACCAACCAAACAAAATTTTTGAATGATATTTTAAAGAGAAATACGATCGACTAAATTAGTACGATCGATTTTAAATGATTTTTCTTCGTTTCTTTTTGTTGTTGTCGTTTTCGTCGTTTCCATTCTATTTTCATTTTCTTCTTTTTCCTTCTTTTTTTTTTTTGTTTTTCTTCGACGAAACGAACGACGAAACTTCGTTAACGATCGTAACTCGACTCTTTTAATTCGTCCTTTCTTTCTTCCTTTTTTTTTTTAGGAAAACCATACGATTATTCTAAGCAGAAATACGCTAACACGATACGCGGGAAAAGGTCGGGAGGTAAAAGGAATAATATTATTATTTTTCTGTTCGATGTCGCATAGCACCAACAAATATTTATGTTCTTACGTGTCGATGGGAAAACAAATTTTTTTGTCCGAAAAAAATGCACTTCCATATATATATATATATTGTATATATGTATACACACGCACATATATATATATATATGTAGATACACGGTATCAAAAAGATATAGGACCGAAATCATACCACTTATCATTGAGGTTGAATTGATGAGAAAAGTTCATATGAATCAAATGCACGAAAATGATCTTTATTGAAAATATATTTATAATTTATTTTGACAGTTATAAGAAATATTCGAAAATATCTCTCGCCGCTAGAATGCAGACTGCCATTCGTCGAATTATTTATTGCCATACTCATTCAAATATACTAGCTTTATCGGAAATAATGGTAAATGAATTTCGAATACATTTCAAACGTTCATTCTATGTCTCTATCGTATTTTTATTAACCAACACTTTTGCGCGAGCCCATCGTAAATAAGTCCAGAGTGGGGAATAAAAAAAGAAAAAAAAACAAAAGAAGAGTTCGACGATCGGTTAATTCGACGAATGGAACAAAATTATAAATAAATATCTTTAAAAGCGTATATATTTTTAATAGAGATCATTATTGGGACGTTTGATTTATATAAACTTTTTTCATCCATTTGACCTCAGCAATACGTAGTATAAGTTGGCTTCCAAACTTTTTCGATACCTTGTATACATATACATACATACATACATACATATATATATATATATATATATATATATATATATATATATTACATGTATAATGTGTATAAGAAATCAATAAATAAATAAATAAATAAATATATATATATATATATATATATATAGTGTGTGTATATATACAGGGTGTCTCAGCTAAAGGGGGCCGCTTAAATATTTTCTTTGTTTTTTATGATGCGACAAACTTTTATGGCATACTTTGAATAATTTAAAAATGGGTATGTTATGAAAAAAAAAATTTTCTTTAGATCATTTTTTATCAATTTTTTTAAGGTCATCGGTATTTTTTAACCTATAAGCATGTATTTTTTATATTGCGACCTCCTTTAGCTGAGACACCCTGTGTATATACAGAGTATCCGAAAAGTATGGGAGCAAACTCATACTACTACCTATTACTGTGTCAGATCGATGAAAAAAAAAAAAATAATAAGTTTATATAAACTCACGTCCGAAAATTCATTATCGAAAAGATACATGCTTTACTTAAAGATATTTATGATTTATTGTCGCAGTTACAACAAATGTTCAACGAATTCCTTCCTTCCCTGCGAGAATATGCAAGCTTCCTCCGTTGGTCGAATTGATGATTATCGTAAAAAAAAAAAAGAAAAAAAAATATTTAAACGTTCCAACCGCATCGAAAATAATAGTAAATGCATTTTCAATTACATCCCCAAAGTTCATCTCCCGTTTCTATTGTATTTTTAAAAACCAAACTCTCGTTGCGTGACCTCCTCCCCTATAAATAGAGGTCTAGGGGGTCATTGAGTCATCAGGCGACCTATGAGATCCAATTGACAGTTGATCGATCGATCGATTCGATGAATGGAAATAAATCGTACATTTCTTTAAAAGCATATACCTTTTTCGATAAAAGCATTTTTGTACATAAGATTTATATATGAACTTTTTCCATCCATTTGACCTCAATAATACGTAGTATATTTTTGATCCCTTACTTTTTGGACGCACTATATATATATATATATATATATATATATATATATATATATATATATATATAAATATATACGTATGTATTTATGTGGTATATGTATGTACATCATTTTAAAACGCCTAACCAATATATACAAAGACCGTGTTCATTCGTTTTACCGCATACGGAATGCCGCGAAAGACTATCGATCCTTCGTCGTCATATAACTATATGTATGCATGTATATTCAAAATACATACATACATACATGCATATGTATACATATGCCGATACTTCGGGCCATGCCGTTGTTCTTTCCGTGGAAACTACTCGTTAATCGAGTGCACTTCCTTCACCCGATAAATTCACTAGAAACTAACGAGGGGTTTTGCGAATGTATGACGGTACGTGAATAAGTTGATTAAAATCGAATCAAATTGAATCGAATATAATCTAATTCAATCTAATCTAATCTAATCTAATCTAATCTAATCCAATCCGATCTGATCTGATCTGAACTGAACTGATCGTATCGGTTAAAAAAGAAGAAAAAAAAAAAGAAAAAAATGAGACCAGGACGTTGCTCCTCGATATGCATATATCGTGCTCGATTATATTTTCGTATCCTTCGAGATTTGATTTTATCGATAATAAATTATTAAAAGAAAGAAAGGAAAATAAGAAAATGTCGTCGATCAACGTTCGAGCGATGAAGCTTTTAATGGATCATGTTAAATTTATTTGTTTTGCATGTGTAATTTACAATGTACGTACGTATGTAAGTATGTATATATATATATATAAATATATTTATGTGGATGTCTGTGTCAAGTTAAGTCAAGATAATACTAAAGCTTAACTATTATATGTTAATCTAGACAAATTTTTATTCGTTTAGATGCTTTTAGAGATATATTCAATGTTATAACGTATCTCCTCTTAAAAAGACAAATGGATAGATGCAGATACGTTTTAAACGAAACCCTAGTCGTTATATTTTATAGAACAATAATACCGAACGAATATTCGTATATATGTATATGTGTGTGTTTGTCTGTCTGTATATTATGTAAATTAGTAAAAGTCATTGTATTTTATCAAGCATGTACATAACGTAAGTAGATTATTATTATTATTATTATTATAGTTATCTACAGTAGTTTAATTACGTGAACATTGTCCCAACGATAATTTGGCTCGACATTTCTAATACAATGTCTCGTATATGTATAATGAGGACGTCAATGCGTTAATAAAACGATTAAATTTTTTAATTAGTGCAATATCACGGCGAATGATCTTATCCGAGAATTTGTGTTGTTCAATTATAGTTAAGTCTATATGTGTGTATTTCGTTCGCAACAAATAGCACGTTTCAATATATATATATATATATATATATATATATATATATATATATATATATATATATATATCTGTATGTACATATATACATACACGCACACACATATATATGTAGATATATGTGTACGTATATATGTGCGTGTACGTAATTACACCTGAACGTATACATCGTTGTTCCATCGTCGTGTTTCTCATCGTATATTCGTTATTATTTGTGCGACATGGCTCGTATATTAATACTTGATTATATCACATAGAATATTTAGAATGTTTAGAATGTTTAGGATTATTCGACGTTTCAGCCAATTTCGTTTTTCTAGATACATAAGTATCCCGTTAACCCGCTTATTCTCATGGTCGTTTGACAATAATTTTCAAAACTTAGAAACTCTCCTACGTTACCTTCTCTCTATTTCTCATTCTAGATATATATATATATATATATATATATATATATATATATATATATATATGTCTATCACTATTTCTCTATCTCTTCGACTATCGTCGTCGAGTCCGAATGAAATCACCGGGTTTGACATGAAATTTTATTGCGTTTCACTGGTTATTAACGTTGTAAAAAGATTCTAGGTCAAGTAGTAAATAGACGGTTGGGTCCCATCTAAGTTGTTCTATGTACTTACACACAGTATCATGCTTTTGTTGCGTCGTTTCATTATTGTATCTGTCTTTCTCTATTTTTTATTTTTTTTTTTTTATTTTTTTCCTTTTTTTTCTCTATTACAAATATGATCTCACTTTTTTCATATACATATATTATATATATAATCCACGCACGAAAAATATGCAAATATACACGACGATATTCGTAAAAAAAAAAAAATTAAATAAATGACGTACGTATTTGTTAATACATAATATATGTACGTATCTGTTAGCACACAAAATAAATATTTGTTAATAATAATAAAAAGAGAGAGAGAGAGAAAGAGAGATAGAGAGAGAGAGAGAGAGAGAGAGAGAGAGAGAGAGAGAGAGATAAATGATAATCCAATAATTATAGTAAGAAGATAATCAAGAGATTTGACATTGCGACATACAGGGGTCACAACCGTTGGCGCGGCGAGGTCAGGTCGCGGTACTCTACAGAGGACGCTCGTCCTCATATTTCTGGCGACGTTTCTCTGGCTCCAGATTCATGTGATCAATTTAACCAGCAGGGACACGTCTGGACAGTCTTCGGCTAACGAGACGCTCTTTGCGCTTGTCCCTCAGGAACTCCACAGGTTCGTCTTCCATTATACAATACGATCTTCCCGACTTAATAAACCATCATCCGCCTGTCATGTATCAATAGTGATGTTAATTATAGCAAATTTAAATTACAAAAAAGACAATAATAATAATAATAAGAAGAAGAAGAAGTAGAAGAAGAAGAAGAAGAATAAAATGAAAAGATTAAAAAGAGAAGTACGAATCGATTGATTTATCTTTCGGGATAATAATAAAATATTATCGTTCTTTCGTTTCTATTCTTTCTTGTTTTCGTTAAATTCTTTCTCTCTCTCTCTCTCTCTCTCTCTCTCTCTCTCTCTCTCTCTCTCTCTCTCTCTCTCTCTCTCTCTATTTTGTATTGTTTTATTTTTTATTTTTACCATCATCACCATCAACGTCGTCGTCGTCGTCATTATTATTATTATTATTATTATTATTATTATTATTAAAGGTTCCTGAAAGAGCGGCGTAATGCGTCTTCGACGTCGGCCAATGCAACTTCTGGCACTCTAACGGATCTCGAAATCGAGGATATACGTCGTAACATTGATCGTATAAATTCCGAGCAAAAGGTTTACAACGAGGAAGCGTTTGGTCCACTTGCCGGCGATGCACCTATCATCGTCGTACAGGTTCACGTTAGGCTGACCTACTTGAGACACCTGATAGTCTCGCTGGCGCAGGCAAGGGGCATAGAACAGGCGCTTCTTGTTTTTAGCCATGACGTATGGAACCCGGACATCAATTACCTGGTCCAAAGCGTCGACTTTTGTCGTGTCATGCAAATATTTTATCCCCATAGCATACAGACCCATCCTAGGACGTTTCCTGGGGAGGATCCGAACGATTGTCCGAGAAACATTCACAAGGAACAGTAAGATCATTTTAATTTTTCATTTATTATTATTATTATTATCATTATTAGTATCTTTCCTTTTCGTTCTTTTCTTTATTTCGTTTTTGTCTATCCCCCGCTAACGCGTTTTCTTTCCTTTCATTTGTTTATTCCTTCTGTTTCATTACCTTTTCTCTTCTTTCTCTTTTGTCGTTGTTTCTTTTCTCTACTTTCTTTTTCTTTTTCTCTCCCTCTCAAGCACCCGCCCCACCCCCCCCCACGTCGTCACAAACCCCCCTCCCCTCGTTCAATCAACTTCTTTGCGGTTAATTACTTTACAGGGCCTTGTATTTGAAATGTATCAACGCTAAGCATCCGGATCTCTATGGTCATTATCGCGAGGCAAAGTTCACGCAAACTAAACATCATTGGTGGTGGAAGGCCAATAGGGTCTTCGATCAGTTAACGATAACGAAGAATCACACCGGTATGGTCCTTTTCCTCGAGGAGGATCATTACGTTGCCGAGGACTTCCTTCACGTATTGAGACTCATGGAACGTACCTGCAAGCACAGCTGCGAACGTTGCAACGTTCTATCGTTGGGCACATACCTCAAGACCTACAACTATTTCGCTGACTTAAGTCGTAAGGTGAGTAAACGTGCAATTTTATGAACTTTAACGAGATAACGCAGGGGTTACGTTTTAAACGATGTAATAACGAAAACAAAGAACAAAGCAAAAAGAGAAAAGAAAATACAAATAACTTAATATACAGATAACAAAAACGAATCCAACGAGCGATTAGAGTCCTACGAACTGACGTCGATTCAGGAACATTTCGAACACTTCGAACACTTCGAACATTATCGAGCATTGATGTACACTCTACACTACTTTTAACGTGCGTTTTAATGTTAGATAACACGTACCGTGTGAATCGCCGTTCATTCAAATCAAATTCGATAAGGAAAACGACGTTCCAATCGGAAAAAAAAAAATTATATTTTAACGGCGACAATTTTCAAGAGCAAACGTGTAACGGGCATTACATTATATCCGTCGAAAGATAAACTTTTCGACGGCCTAAACGGGAGAGCGGGAATGGGGTAACGTTGGGAGGAGGGCGGCGGGAATAAATAAATAAATAAATAAATAAATAAATACGAACATAAACAAGCCTCGGGATCGATCTATCTTGCGTTGTTACTTTTACAATATTTCTTTTTTGCCATAACACATACATACATACATACGTACGTACATACATACATACATACATATTTCACGTTCATCGCTGTACTCGTCTCCCCGTGTCTCTTATGTTGTTTATGTTCTTACGACATTGTACGTTCACTGAAACAACATACATATGTAAATTACGATACTTGTTACCACTCATATGTATGTAGCATATACATACATACAATCCATCATTCGCTATCATACATACGTACATGCATACGTACATACAACTACACATATATATTTTAATATATGTTTACAAGCGAACAAAAAATCGAACGAAAAAAGAGAAGAGGGAAAGAAACAATTTTCAAAAGGATAAATAATACCATCGAAGTAACAAGTATCGTACGATGACTCTCGATCACGCAGTATTACGAGCGAGCCTGCCGATGATAATTAACAGGAGTTTGCAATCTTGCTCGGTTAATGTTTTTACACCGTCACAAGCACAGAAATATATTCACACCCCTTCCGAAAAATCTCGTCTTCGTAATCCACACTCTTGACGTATCCTTGTCATTCCTTAATCTCTGTCTCTCTCGCTCTGTCTGTCTCTCTCTCTCTCTCTCTCTCTCTCTCTCTTTTTCACTTCATTGTGAAAGGTATCTGTGTCGATGTTTCACGCACGCCCGATCCGTTAGTTCCTTGGCGTAAACGGCGCCTTACAAAAGGAACTTCTACGTGGATTAAAGAAGTACGAGTCACCAGGCCCCCAGAATACTCTGATCAGCAGTAGCAGCAGCATCAGCAGCATCAGCAGCATCAGCAGCATCAGCAGCAGTAGTAGCAGCAGTAGCAGCATTAGCAGCAACAGTAACAACGTTGCTGGTGTCAACGTCGTTGGAACCGAGAAGGTTGCTGGATTATCGACCCGTCAAGGCTCACAGACGGGCCAGGCTGTTCCTTCTTGGGCATTTCAACTCTTACCAAGTCTCTACACTCATTATCAGAAGGTTTTCAGACCTCTCTAGATGCAACCAAAAGAAAAAAAAACAAACAAACGGATCATTAGAAAGACAAAAATCTATTATAGAGACATTACACTATCCTCCTACTTTCTATCTTCCGCTATCGTCGTATAAGTCAAGAACCTTGAAAATTTGACCTTTCACCTATTGATCATGCTTCCTTAGGTGTCGCCTGGCACTTCTTATTCTTATTATTATTCTTTTTCCTTTTCTATTTCTACTTTACTTCTTCTTATTCTTCTTCTACTTCTACTTCTACTTCTACTTCTTCTTCTTCTTCTTTATTATCGATCAATCTTTTGCACGCTTTTATATACATACATATCTGCATTTATTCTGTAGGATATAATAAATATTGTATGCATTATAGTTTTCGTTCGGATAATTGTTATCAATCAATCGATCGATCGATCGATCGATCGATCGATCAATCAATCAATCAATCCCGATATCAATAGATAAAATAATAACGCATAAAGCGGTTCACTGTCCATCACCCTTTACATCAAGTTTGATGATACGCCGAACGAGATAATCGAAGGGAGAGTTTTTGGGGAATATCGACAAATTATGTTTCACCGAATTAAACGATCCACCGGTTATCTCGTTCGCGTATATCTTTTATTTTCTTTTCTTTTTTCGTTCCTCTTTTTCGCTTATGTAGGTACGCAGCAGTATATTATTACGTCACCACGTCACCACCCCCACCCCATACCCCCACCCCCGCTATTATTAAAACAGGACGAATGTATCCGTCGTTGATCTAATCGATCGTTAGAAACTTACATGTAGAATCGAAAGCTCCCTGTTTATTGTTATATCTTTTGCTATATCATGCACAAGCGTTCCTCGTGTCCCCTTTGTTCTTCTTCATCATCATCATAATCATTATCATCATCATCATCATCGTCATCGTCATCGTCATCATCGTCATCTTCGTCATTATTGTCATTGTAATCGTAATTCTTTGGCGCACTATATTTTTCTTTCCGAACGTTTGTTTTATTAGCAAAGTAAATGCGCACGTTGAGTCGAGCCTTCTTCATCGTTAACGCCGTAAGAAATAATAGATCGTCTGTGTGTGTGTGTATGTGTGTGTGTGTGTGTGCGCGCGCGTCCGTATTCTTTTTCTTCTTTTTTGCAAAAAGAGAAATAAACAAACAAAAGAAAAGAAAAGAAAAGAAAGAGAGAAAAAAAGAGTGTAACGAACAAGATAAAAAATCATCACGATCAATATAACGGGCTAGCGATCTGAATGATACGACGATGTGTTAGATCTTTTTGTTTGCTTTTTAAAGACGAGCGAGTCCATCAAAAGAAAGAAGAAGAAAAGAAACGTCAAAAAAAAAAAAGAAAAGAAAGGGAAAAGAGCGAAGGAGAAGGAACGTAAAAAATCAAATCGGATCGACAAACGGATCGATCGGATTTCGTTCCTCGCGGATTAACGTTCTTTGAGTAGAAAAAGAAAAGAAAAGAAGAAAGATATAGGAAGGAAATAAAAATAATCTCAAACTCGTATAATCGTAGATCTCTAACATCTATCATTCTCCTTTTGACAAACCTAGGCCGAGGTAATACCCTGGATATCGAGTAAACACAATATGGGTATGGCGTTCAATCGTATAACCTGGAACAAACTGAGGAAGTGTGCCGTACAATTTTGCTCATACGACGATTACAATTGGGATTGGAGTCTACAGCATATAGCACAGACATGTTTGCCACCTAGCAGAGGAGCCGGTGCAGCGCCTCGCATTGATTCCGGCCTTATTACCATGATGATGAGAGCACCGAGAGTATTTCACATCGGCGAATGGTAAGACGAATGATCGAAGAAGAAAGAACAAAATTAATATATTATTCATACCCATTTTCAATGATCCATTTTAATTTCCTTCGTGCCCGTTTAACCACGAAATAATTTCAAGTTGTGCAGACCCGAAAGTAATTTTCAATTGTGCGCAGACCTGCAAATAATTTCGAGCTCTGGGCAACTCCAAATAATTTCAAATTGTGCCCAACTCCAAATAATTTCAAGTTGTGCCCAAATCGAAATAATTTCAAGTTATACGCACCTCGAAATAATTTCCGATTGTGCGCACCTGAAAAAATGATTTCAAATTGTGCACGCTTTAAAATAATTACAAATTGTGCACACCTGAAAATAATTTTAAGCTGCGCGCAGACCCGAAAGTGATTTCAAGTTGTGCCCAAATCGAAATAATTTCAAGTTATACGCACCTCGAAATAATTTTCGATTGTGCGCACCTGAAAAAATGATTTCAAGTTGTGCACGCTTTAAAATAATTACAAATTGTGCACACCTGAAAATAATTTTAAGCTGCGCGCAGACCCGAAAATGATTTCAAGTTGTGCCCAAATCGAAATAATTTCAAGTCGTGCACATCTCGAAATAATTTCAATTCGTGCACATGGGGTGAGCTACGCACGCAATCCAGGACACCTCGAACGCAGCTGTCGTTTGTACGAAATGAATAATTTTGACACTAAAAAAAAAAAAGAAAGAGATACTGTATATTCTTTGAAGTTTCGGAAATAATAAATAATAATATATATAATAATATATATAATAATAATAATATGTAATATAATAATAAAATTAATATATATAATAATAATAATATATAATAATATAATATATATAATATATTATATAAATAAATATAAATAAATATAATATAAATAGATATAAATAAATATAATATATATAATAATATATATAATAATAATAATAACAATAATAATAATAATAATCAATATGTTTGAAAACCCATTTCCAATGCTGTCATTATAGAAAAAAAAAAAAAAAAAAAAAAAAAAAAGAAAAACACGAATCACGCAACGAGCTAAAAGTTGTTCCGAGATGTCCTAAATCCCGTCACATACTCACAAC
>OU964982.1:1816254-1843754 GCA_918808275.2 Dolichovespula sylvestris
TATATGTATACTATTTTATATATATATATATATATATATATATATATATATATATATTTAATATTATATTTAATATGTACATAATATGTACATATGTATATTTACAAATATAATTGTATATATAAATGTATATATTATATACAGTAATATATATATATATATATATATATATATATATATATATCTTTATATATTGTACATATATATTATATACGTATATATATATTTCTTTGTTTAATAAAATTTCTTACAAATATTCTCATACTCGATAGCACGACACTTGTATAAAATTTGACAAAGAATTTGAAGATATAGACCTCTTCTTATGAAACTCCTTTCGTATATATATATAGCATTACGTAAAAAAGAAAAAAAAAATATATATATATATATATACATAAATACCTGTCATAATGAGTGTATAAAGAAGTCCTCCTACGTGTTTGTAATGAATTTCCGGTATTTCATGGGTTTGAGTCGGCGTCAATTCGTTTCCCAGATCAACTGTATTTTTGCCATACTTCACCTGGTGATTGAAAACGCTGAGATCATTACCAATAAACATTCGTAGATATTTCTTTTATCTTGAAGAATTGTTTTGTTTATTAATCGTTATTGTATATGTACAACCGTACGAAAAGATACCTCGATTTTTTCAGTGGGAACGGTGTCCAATATATCAGGTTGAATCTTCGCATCTTTGAATTCCGACGCTACGTCCGCTAACGCAAGACTGATTACGCCCAGAAAAATTCCTAAAAATAATCTTCTTATCAATCTGATAATAAATTACGGTATGTTTTTTTTTGTACTTTTTTTTCTTCATATTTACTTTTATTTATTTATTTATTTATTTAGAGAGAGAAAGAGAGAAAGAGAGCATGTCGTTCATACGTTTTTTTTTTTTTTTTTTTTTTTTTTTTTATAATGTTCGTAAAGAGAATTCGTTGACTTGTATCAGATAAAAAAGATAAAAATAAACGAAACGAAATAACTAGTATAAGGCTTACCTAAAAATTGTTGAAGCTTCATCCTTGACACGATAGGAACGGCGGCAGCGATGCAAGTGCGTTGCCGTAGAAAATGAATGTCCTATTTGAAGTCATCCCCACCACAAGATTCTCGTTGAACCAAGGACGACGCACGTATCTTTGGCATACTCGATAAACAATCATTAAAATTGACGATAATTGCTCTTTAACTAATGACATAAATTAAACGATTAACGATTAACGTAGGTAGTGTCATTTTCTAACTTCATATTATTACTTTTTTCTTTTCTTTTTCTTTCTTTTTTTTTTTTTTTTTTAAAGTTTCATGTAATTAGATAAAGTTAGAAGAAAATTACCGCGAGCACAATTGTCTGTATTTCAAAACTTTATTAAAAACCATAGTACAATAATAACATGGTGCAGTAACAACCATGATATCTCGACTAACTCTATAAGGGTAAACTTTACGAATTACCCTTATTTTTCTTTTTTTTTCGTTAATAGTTCACGATCGATATTTATTAATTAGAAGATAGAACCACCGAGTTGCTTGTGCAAAATTGGCACGTAATCGTCGAACTCAGCTTGGTACATGTTTCCAGCTATAGGCTCGCCGAGGTTGTATTTTTTGGCGAACGTTTTAATGGAAAATTGTCCACGGTGTTCGTTGCTTTTGTTTGTTAAACGTTTCTCATCGAATGTCAGTTTCTTCGGTTGCTTATATAAAAGGAAAACAAAACGATGAAGGCCAGTTCCCTTTGGTGGGCCAGAGCCAATATACTCGGAGAGAGTTTCACCTTTGCTAATGTCGTTGCCGGGTATGTTACCGACTAACCAATGATGCAATTCACGCAATTTTGGATCTTTTCTGCTCGGTACATCGGGATCTATTGAGGGAAAAAAAAAATAAATAAAATAAAATAAAATAAAGAATGATAATAATAATACAATTTTCTCAAATGTATATATTCGATTTTTTCTTATCGCAAAACAATCCTTCACCTTATAACGTAAATTAAAATAGATCTCAACTTGCCTGTCATACAAAGAGTATAAAAAGTGTCGGACTCGCCAGTCCACTTGACCATAGGTTGATCCTTAACTTGTGTAGGAGTTAAAACTTTACCTATCTCAACGACAACATTATTGGGATAGACCACTTCCAATACAGCTGGCGGTACCTTATCGATAACATCGGGAACAACCCCATGTTTCTGCAATTCTCCTGCCATGGAAGAACAATTAAAACGAGTTTCAATTTCACGGATTGTCCTTTTAACGAAAAAGAAAAAAAATCGGTAATAAGAGAAAAAGAATTTTTTCAAAAGAAATCCGATCGATTTGACTATTTCGAAACAATTATTTTGCAAGACGAGATAAACAAAATAGTGCTTTGTTGACGTTGCTAATAGCTGCTAATTTGCTATCGCCGCTAACTTCGTCTAAGGAAGAAAATTTGAAATTGAAAAACCGGAACACGTATTTAATTCAATGTCGAGTCGAAAAACGATCGATTTTGTATAATCGAAAGGTGACGTTTACGAGTAATTTCAAATATGGTTATCCATATTTTTTCTTTTTTTTTTCGTTTTGTTTTATTTTATTTTGCGTTGATTCGTAATCGAGTTTTATTTTTGACGATCATCTTAAGTTATAACGATCAGTCCTACGTTTTCAAATGGTAACTCGCCACTATTGTCTTTGTTTTTACGTTGTCTTTTACAATATATATATATATATTGAAAAAATACAAATACATTAATACTATTATATTACATTAATACTATTATTATTATATTGTATTATTTAATATAAATATTTCCTTAAGAGTAACGCTAAGTAACGAAAAGTATCAGTGTTTTTGGTCTGAAATATAACAACAAATTATTGTCTTGCATTAGATACAACGTCATAAAACTAAATCTATTCATTTCGAAAGTTTAAGTAAAATTAGAATAATTTATAATTGTATTTTTGGAATACTATTATAAATTATCACTATTATTATTATTATTATTATTATTATTATTATTATTATTATTATTATTATTATTATTATTATTATTGTTTATATAAAATAAAATAAGAAAAATTAAATTAAAAAAACAAGATTAAGAAATAAAACATTTATATTGAAATAATATAATAAATATTAATTTTAATATTTATTAAATAATTAATATACAATAATTAATTACGACGAAATCTTGTCATTTTTGTCGCCTATTTATATAACAATTATTACACGTATCAACTATATTTATTATTCTCCAATAGATTTTTCATGATCACTGCGAGAAACACGCAATAATATACATTTCGTCCATACCCGTCTCTTGTAGTTCGCATTTTGTCCACACCTGTCGCTGATGTCGCACACGCTTCGTGCGAAAGGTGATGGATAACCTTAAAACACCTTCCAAATATCACAGTCAAAGAGGAGGTAGCGAAGACTGCAAGAAAATCTCAATATATAAATAAATCTACAATATATCTTTTTACTTGAGTATACGCCTTTTCTTATAAGAAAGAAACGTGATCCTTTTAAGAAGGTAAGTTTAAACGAAAGAAAACAAATAAGTAACGCGAATTTTGTGTCAAATACAAAACGTCGATTTCTCCGATCGAATTAATTAATTATTTATTTCTTGAAAAATCGACGATTAGGTTTAACTTTCAAGACAAAACTCGGAATAGCTCGTAAATTTCCCATTGCTTTTTCCATTTCTAAATTCATTGTTAGGTATGTGTTTCCAGCGATAGGATTGCCAAGATTGTATTTCTTTGCGAACTCTCTCATATTAGTCTTTCTATCGTAATATGGTTGTTTTTGCTTGTTTTAGTTAAACGTTTCTCATTGAAAGTTAGTTTTTTAGGTTGCTTATATAGAAGAAAATGACAAGATATAAAAGTATTTTGTTCTAACTCAGCAGGGTTAATGAACTCTGCAAGAGTTTCACCCTTGCTAATGTCTGAGTCGGGTATGTTACTGACTAGCCAGTCAATCGATTCACAGGTTTTGTTAGCTGTGGGAGAAAAAAAAACATATACATATATTTAATTCTTTCTTATCGTAAAACAATTATTACTTTGTATCATAAATTAAAATAAATTTCCACTTACCACTAATCAGACAAAGAGTATAAAAAGTGTTGGAATCTCCAGCCCAGTTGATCGTTGGTGGAACATTAAGTTTATAAGCACGTAATAAAGTTTTAGGAATGAGAACACCATTATCAGGAACGACCACATAAAGTACAGCAGGTGGTATCTTATCAATGATTCAAGGCGCAAGGTCAAAATTCATCATCAATTAATGGGTTTCTATTTTAAGGATTACCTTTTTAACGACAAAAAAAATCAGCAATAAGACATCAACTTCTTAAAGAGTCTTATGAAACTAACTATTGCGTAACAAATGTAAATATTTTATAGGACCCGATAAACAAAATCTAGCGTTGTTGATGTTGCCAATAGCAACTAATAAGCTTATGCTGCTAATTTCGTTTAATGAACAAATTTAAAAATTGGAAGCACGTATTTAATTCCGTACCGACCATAAAACGAACGACTTTGTATAATTGGAAGATGACGTTTATGAGAGAACTATCAAGAATGATTATCTATATATTATTTTTTTGTTACATTTTATTTTGCGTTGAGAATAAGTAGTGTTATGGACTCGTATTAATAATTGATTTTTATTTTTCAAGAAAATCTCAAGTTATAACGATCAAAATCCTACGTTTTCAAATAGTAACATGGCATCACGGTCTTTACTGCTATAATATGAGTATATATATAATGTATGTACTATTTAAATATATTAATATTGTTATTATTATATTGTATTATATTAATAAATAATTTTATATCTCCTTATGTATACTAAAATAACGCCAAAACAATAATAAGGTAACCTCTTATTGCATCATGTAATTCTAACAGAAGATTCAATTTGCGGAACAATTGAGAGATATCTGAAATTACGATAAATTATGTTATACAAATTTTATATTAAGATATTAGTCTTACAATTTCGTAAAGTTGGGTTAGTTTTTTGTATTTATGTAAAATGTCGGTGTTTTCGGTTTGTGACATTATGGGGCAAAATATTTAAAATATTACAACTGTTGACTTATATAAAATCTTTTATCGAGACATTGTCAATAATATTAGCATTTTTTAAATTTATGAGGCATGATGTTTTTTGAAATTGTTCTCTGAAATCTTGACTGCGAGCGTAGTACGTATAAGTTATATTCTTTACATTTGACTCGAATATCATTCGGTCCACAATTGTAAGCTATAATAATGAGGTTTTGTGACATTCTATCAATATATTTTTTCTCTAAATAATAAGTATATACATTGTATCTTGCTTTTAAGAAATCGTAGAGTAAAATATCTTGCGAATATTTTCATATTCATTTATGTCACTTACCTATAGCTTTTGCTTCTCGAACAAATGATTTACAAAACAGTAATAATTTTGGAACTTCATGTTATGCGGACTCGTAACACGTAATTATATCAATTAAGAGAAAATAATGGGCATACTTGTCTATATTTGAGAACTTTATTAAAAATCATAGTACAGTACCATTACCTTATGAACTCAGTAATAAACTATATAAATGTTCCTTTTTATATTTTATATTAATAGTATGGTATGACTAAATATTATTATTGAAAGTAGAACATTTCAAGCACCAAGTTGCTTGTACAAGATTGGGACATAATCATCGAATTCAGCTTGATACATGTTTCCAGCTATAGGATCGCCAAGATTGTATTTCTTTGCAAACTTTCTAATAGAAAATTGTCCACGGTTGTCACCGCTTCTGTTAGTTAAACGTTTCTCATCAAAAGTTAGTTTTTTAGGTTGCTTATATAAAAGAAAAACATAACGGTGAAGGCCAGTTCCTTCCGGCGGTCCAGAGCCAATGTACTCGGAGAGAGTTTCACCCTTGCTAATGTCTGAGCCTGGTATGTTGCCGACTAACCAATGATGCCACTCACGGAATTTGGGATCTTTTCTACTGGGTGCATCGGGATCTTCGAAAAAAAACGAAATGTATATTTAATTTTTCCTTATATTAAAGCAATTATTACTTTGTATTAACAAATCAAAATAAATCTCAACTTACCTGTCATGCAGAGAGTATAAAAAGTGCTGGTATCGCCAGTCCACTTGACCGTAGGTTGATCCTTAACTTGTGTAGGAGTTAAAACTTTACCAATCTCAACGGCAAGATTATTGGGATAGGCAACGTCCAGTACGGCAGATGGTACTTTATCAATGACATCGGGAACAACCCCATGTTTCTGCAATTCCCCAGCCATGGTAGACAGCAAACGAGTTCCAACTTTATTAAGGATTGACTTATTAGCGATAAAGGATACTGGAAACAAAGAGAGAAAATATTTAATGTAGTCTTATCGGTTCGACTATTGCGAATCAACTGTTTTACACAATGAAAATGAATAAAATCGAGCGTTGTTGAAGTTGCTATCAGATTTATCGCTGATAACTTCGTCTCTAGTAATCGAAGGGGAAAGAAAAAAAATCGGAATATCGTACTTCACCTCTCGCGACGTTGCTACAAACGCAAATGCGAAAGGACGATCAATATTACATAATTGATAGAGGAAAATTTATAAGAATTATAAAAAATGAGGATCGTATTTTCTTGTTCTTATTTTTTTTTGTTTTTTTTTGGATTTTGTCATTACTTGCGTTTAGAAAAACCAGTGTCATGGTGTACGTAACACGTATGCACAAATTCGTGCACGTATACGAATAATGAACGTAGGCACGTCGATACCTCGACAAAAGAATCAATTGAGTTTATTTAGAACGTACAAAAAGATCAGCAATTTTACCAACTCGATTCGTGTTGTCTCATGTGTGTACGTACCGGCTAGTAACGGGTTGATACACGTAATTATACGAAGTTACGCGACTTTAACCGAACGATCACATATATAACGGGTGTATAAGGATAAAAAGGTTCATGTGTTTAAAACGTGCATTTACTTAGAAATTGTAGAGATCTAATAATAATAATAAAAAAATAAATAAATAAAATTAAAGAATAGATAGATGAGATAAATGATTAATAAAAATAGATTAGATAAATGATTAATAAAAATTCGATAAACAATTATTATCGTTAAAACGTCTTTAGTTAAATGTGACCGATTAAATAATTATAAAATCATTTATTGTACGATTTTTTTTTATTTTTTATTTTTTTTAACACTCATATAAACATTATTTTCCAGTTTACAAATTTTACGGACTATTTTATTTCGATATAGAAATATTTGCAATTTGTACCACTAAGCCACGTGAACGTGATATTATTTATCAATCGGTAATAATACTCATCTCTATGGTATAATAATTATAATTATAGTCATTGTTATGAATTGTAAGATCAACATGATAAAAAAAAAAATATGAGAAATTTGAGAAAATAATAATAATCGCCGATATATATATCGTAAGTATAAAAATGATTGATCTTTATTTTTAGATTTGAATTCGTGGCGGCAAATCTGTAGCTCGTTAAATATCAACAGTGTGTCCAATCAAACGCGAACGTATGTTTCTAGACGTTGGAAGCTCGCAGAATATCTTGAATTAAAGTACGGTAGATTATTGTAAACGGTAACCTAAGTTGGATAGTTCTAATACATTAATTCATCCTGATTGCTTGTATTTTAAAAGGTATTTTATTTTTTGCATTTTCCTCGTCCAATGAATACTTTCTTTCATAATAATATCTTATACGTTGTTGCAGAATGAATTGTGAGGCACGTTATAGTGATTTTAATGTTGTAATAAAAGTTCCCTGTTCGGTGCAGCGATATCTACCTTAGTAAGTATTCCAATTATAATGGAGTTGTATCGGGGAAAGAATCTCAAAGAGACTGTCTGACACAACATGGCAGAGAATATTTTTATCCGATAATAATTCATAATAATTCTAATGCAATCTTGATATATATATATATACATATATATATATATACACATATATACACACATATATATATTAAGAAAAGAAAAGAAAAAAGGAAGAAAGAAAGAAAAAAATAGAAAAATAAATAAATAAATATATAAAAAGGAAGAGGAAGTAAAGTTAAAGCTTTCTGTTTTATTTGAAGTGATATCGATTTAATCAAACACAATGGATATACGGGGAATCGAAGTGACAAATCAGCTTAGAGTAAGTATAAAAGAAAAATCCAAATACTTGTTTCGATTGTATGTACAATTTGAAATGGATCAATAAACTTTTTCATGTTCATTTTCTTTTTTTTTTCTTTGTTTTTTTTTTTTTAGAGTGCTATACGTGCAAAGTTATTAGAGTTAGGGGTACGTTACGATGAGGAATTACCAGATTATATTTTAGTAATGGTAGTGAATAAAAAGTCTCGTCAACAAATGCACGAAGATTTATATTTATTCTTAGAGGACAGTACAACTCCGTTTGTAGATTGGCTGCATGATCAAGTTTTAAAGAAGCTTCAAAAAGTAACAGTCGCGAAGAAGAAGTCTTCGAGAGAGTTTGTACCCACTGTTATAGTTAAACAAGAAGAGGAAAGGAAGAAGAGGAAAACATCTACGACGTCGTTCTTGGAAGATCAAACTACTGAGCAGAGTGCAGAGAAGCCTCCTGTTAAAAATATAAAAGATGATAAATCTTTGCATAAACAAGTTGGAAAGTCAATTCCAACGACTCAAAGTAATTACGTAAATCAAGTTAAGGGCTCGGATAAATGCCCTAAGGCGGCGCATAATGAAAATAAGTCTAGTAACGTCTCCATGCCTACGAATCATCAGTTACAAGAAAGTAATACTACGAAAGATAGTACTACCGTGGAAGGTACTACTAAATCCGCGGATATTAATAGGAACTCAAAGACGAATAATACTTCAACAAGAAGTTTAAAGAGACCTTTGGAATCTGGAAATGAACATTATGAATCTTCAGAGAAAAAGGATAACGACGGGAAATTATCCAAATCGTTGGAAGAAAATGACAATTTACCGGAGGACAATGTCAAGAAACTCAAATCTTTTGTAGTCTCTGTCAAAAATCGTCTTGGCGTTGCATCACCGAGAAAGAAATTCGAAATTTACAGAGAAAGAGGGGATAATGAAGCAAGACACAAACAGTTGGACAGACGATTTGATAGGAAACGATTTAATAATAGTCATAATACAAATTCTCAACGCAATAGAAACTTTGAAATGGAGGAACGTATGAGGAGAAACAGGGAGATAGAGATAAGACAACAAGAAGTAGAAAGAGTGAATGACATAAAAAGTCGATTGGGTACTATAAGAAATGATCGATCGAACAAAATGCTCGATTTGAAGGATAAAGGAAATTCTAATTTGAAATCAAAGATACCCGAAAAATCAACTGGTAGTGTAAAAGATCGTCTTGGAATTAGCAATGCTCATAGATCTCAGAAATCAACATTAGAGACGGCGGAATATAAGATTAACAAATGCTTAGAACAAGACCGTAATACTTTAACAAGCAACAAGAATATAAAGAATAGATTAGGACCATTAAAGAATAATTTCAAACCGGTAACCTCTAAAAATTATTTGAATCCAGTTACTCAACCTTCTCGTGGTAATGAAGATGAGGATCCTTTGCAAGTACCCATTGAAGCAGAATTAAATGACGAAGTGGACGAAGTAAATGCTGGTCCTCTCAAATCTCATATAATAGCAGTAAAAAAATCTACACCGCCAAAGACTGATAAAAAAAGAATTAAAGCTATAGAGAAAGTTAATAAAAAGGTATCAAATAATATGGATGATGAAGAAATCGAAGACGCTAAGCTTCCAAGTAAAGTTATTGTGACTCCAAGACCTTTGAAGCCTTTGCAGCCACTACAGAAACGCGCGACACAATCATTGTTGCTTAGAGCAGTTGCAGAAGCCAATCAGTCAGTCGTCAAACAGAAGAATCCAGAACCATGTTTATTGGTATGTATAACGAAATAACGATTAATCTTTTGTTTTAGTAATTCTTGTTTGAGAGGATACCCCAAACTGATTACAATTTTTTATTTATGTTCTGTAGCTGTTTAATTACTGATTACTTGATATGAAGACAAATCAAGAGTCCAACATTTCTAAAAAAAGTGCTCAAAAGTATGAATGGTATAGTTCTTGTAATGAGTGTAAATTTAAGGGTCATAATGATAAAAATGAATTGCACTGTATAGTTAGGAAGGAAAGGAAATAAAATTCTACCTGTTTAAGTTTTTCTATTTTATTTGTAACGCTAAATATATATATATATATATATGTATATATATATATATATATGTGTGTGTGTGTGTATATGTATATGTATATGTATATAAGAAATAACATTGTTTCAGCATCAAATTTTGATTTATTAAGATATTATCATTTAATTAAAGAATCACTTTTGATAGGAGAAGAAACCAGTTTTGAAGCGTCTTAGGCCAACTCCGTCAAGGGAATTAAGCCAAAGTTTGTCTGTACGTTTTAATGCTAATAAGAGGCTAGTCATGGAGAAAATTCAAGTCGAATTAAATACAACGGACTCTGTGGAACCGGAACCTAAGCCATGTAAGTTATTTTAGTCATAAGAATAAAAAATTATTATAATACATATGTTTCTCTTAAATCATCACATAGATATGCCGCATGTCACCGACGAGCATATGGGAGTGGTGATGTCTTTATTCCAAAGAAGCGATAACAACCAAAAGTTTTTAGTTACTTTAAACGGATATAATAATAATCTTGCAAAAGAGAAAGCTATTTCTGACGACGAGGAGCGCTTGGAAATGGAGGTAAATAAAAATAAAACAAATTGGGGTTATCGTTATTATGAATTATTGTCATACTTAGATATTTTATTCTTCTTTCTTTCTTTTTCTCTCTCCTTTTCTTCTACTCATCAGGTAAACGAGGACGATGAGATGGCACTCTTAACAGTACAGAACGATACGCTTGGACAAAGCGATACGGAATCAAATGCTCTGCGAATAACCGAGGTGGAAGATGACGGCGACTCGATTACAAAAGACATAAACGAAGAGAACAATGAAAATTGTAACACGGAAAATGTTGAAGCCGTTGAGAGTATACCAACGAAGAGAAGAAAATTGAGTCCGATAGTATATAACAGATCTCATTCACCGAGTCCAGTTGAAGTAAAGTCTACGACGGTATACGGTAGCGTAACAGCGACTAAACGTACGTACAAATTCTATCATTACTATTACGATGACAAATAATGATGATTAATAATTGCCATGTCTTTTACTTTTTTTCTCTACTTTTTTTTTTTCTTTGTTTTTTATATACATTATAAAAATAATCTTTTTTCTGTCTCCTTCTTTCCCAATATATATATACAGACAAGAGACCGAACGTAGAGAGCGGGGTGTCTACGGTGATCGATAAGTCAAAAGAGAAATGTCGATATTGGCCTAATTGCACGCTCGGAAACAAGTGTGCGTTTATGCATCCGGCCGTTATGTGCAGGTAAATAAATATCTTATCCGTTTACAAGTGTTTGTTAAATATTTTTTTTTTGTCTTTTTGTAAATTTATCTCGAAATTAAAATCAAACGCGAACGATCGTTAACCCCACCCCCGGAATGAAATAATAATTCCAATTTTGATTACGCACAGTGCATTCCCGGCGTGCAAGTTTGGAGATAAATGCGCGTACAAGCATCCAAAGTGCAAGTTCGGATTATCCTGTACAAAATTGGGATGCGTATTCTCGCATCCCGCTCAACAATGCAAATATCATCCATTCTGTAACAAACCTGCTTGCCCGTACTCGCATCCGGTGGTAGCGGCGCACACAGCGTTAACGCCGGAAGCCAATACACAGAGGGCAAAGTTTACATGGCGAAGGAGCGATTGAAAATACACTCGCTAGGGAATGATCTTTTTCATAATAATTGGATCTCTTGAAAAGGATTTATTAATTGTAAATATTTCAGTTCGTTCATAATATGATTGAATATATAAGTGAACTATGGCCACTTTGTACAGAGAATGAGATAAGGGAGAAAGTAAGAAAGAGATAACGAGAGAGAGAGAGAGAGAGAAAGAGAGAGAGAGAGAGAGAGAGAGAGAGAGAGAGGGAGGGAGGGAGAGAGAGAGAGAGAGAGAAAAGAATATCAGAGAAATTAGTTGCGTTGTGTAAACTAAAGTAACAAAAAAATATCTATGCTGAATATTAGTGTTCAAGTCTTTCACGATTTATCTACATTTATTATACTTATTATATATGAACACGGTACGCTCTAAGAAGGAATTTGCATTTGTTAAATACACATAGTTTATCCGAAATATCGATGAAATTATTAGGCAATATCGAATTTGTTTCATTATTAACGATTAAAAATAATATCGTCTATTACACGTCGTCGGCGTTATAATATAGACACGAAGTTAACATGGTAATTACACTGAGGATTAAGAATAAGATATAAAGAGAAGAAAAAGAGAAGGAAAAAAGAATAAAAAATGAATCGCTTACCCTACACACAACACACACACACACACACACACACACGTCGACGTAGAATTGATCGACTGCCCCCCCCTCCTCGCCCCTCCCTTTACCCCCAGTATGACGCGTGAAAGGAAAGAAATAATTTCTTTCACATAGAACCTTAATGATATAATATGGTGTGATAAGAAATATGTGAGCGAATAATATTATACTATATAAATGATATATATATATATATTCTTTTCTTTTTTTTTCTGTTTTTTTTTTTCTTTTCATCGCTAATATATATATATATATATATATATATATTCGAATATATATATATTCGAATAAATATATATTCGATTTACTATTCAATTCTATTACTATTAGAAAGTTATATTAATTTTTGTCTTTCTTCCTCTTCTTCCTCCTCTTCTTCTTCTTCTACTTCGAATAATAGTTTCTTAGGGTTCTAAAGTTTTTTCAAGAAATCTTCGAACGTTTGAATTAAAACTAATCTTGCTAAATATCGTTATTAGTTTATATTGCATTAAATAGTGAGATGTAGTAAATATAGAGAGGATTAGTGGTTCGAACAATTTACTTCTATGTATTTGTATCACATCCTAATTATTATCGTGTTTATGTACACTCACACACACACACACACACACACACACACACACACACACACACACACACACACATATATATATATATGCATATATATATGCATATATATATGCATAGAATTGAAATAACTGGCACTTCATTCCTCAGCGGACCAGAGAACAATTGTCTTGAAAAAATATGTAAAGTATTAAAAAATAAATCGTACATATGCAAATAAGAGATATAAACACGTAGATAATATTAATTACACGAATATCTATCTATATATCTATCGATCTATCTATCTATCTATCTATCTATCTATCTAACTAGCAATCTATCTATCTATCTATGTATCTATCTATTCATTTCTATTTCGAGTTTCTTTTACGAATTTATCTGATTAAAGATTGTTTCTATTTTATTTTTTTTATTTATTTATTTTTTTTTAAATAATTACGAACAACAAGACATACAAGAAAAGAAAAAAGCGAGAGAAAACAAAAGCAAAGAAAAAAGAGGATAAATAGAACAAACGTGAAGTACGATATATATATATATATAACGTATAGGAAGGTGGTTCTTCGAGTATTTAAATTTATTACATTACGTTTGGTCGTTAAATTAAAAAGGAAAAAGAAGATGTTTTTCATATATATGGCAAGTATATACGTACATTGAAAAAGTGAATCATCGAAGAATTTTCTCTCGATAATTTTAAACAGAAGGGAAATGTTTCGAGTACATGTCCGCGATCGGATAATAATAACAATAATAATAATAATAGTAATAATAATAATAATAATAACAATATTAATATTAATAATAATAATAATAATAATAACAATATTAATAATAATAATAATAATAATAATAATAATAATAATAATAATAATGATGATGATGATGATGACGATAATAATAGTGATTTGTTTGGTCGTTTTTTAATTATAAAATACAAAAGCGATTTCAAATGAATCGTGGAATAAATTAATCCAATCGAATAGAATTAGATCGAGTTTTTTTCTTTCAAATGAACTAACAAACATATATAGAAGAAGAAAAAGAAAACGATCCGACGTATGTTTTATACGTACGTATATTTTCTTTTTTATATCTTTTTTTTACCAGATATTCACAAATGATACTAATTAATCAAATTTTCATTGATGATAATAAAGTCGCTCTCTTCTTCTTTTTTTTTTATTTATTTCTTTTCTATCATTTTTTATTTTTTTAATTTTTAATTTTTTTATTTATTTATTTTTTTTTTAAACTGACGTACATCGTCTTTATCATTAATTATGTTAACAGGCTGCGTACGTATGTATGTATGAATTCTGTGTGTGTGTGTGTATGTGACTGAGTACGAGTGTGTATATTTTCGAACGTTAGATTAGATACTAGATAAAAACAGACATAGATAAAAACAATCAACAATCCGGTACAATTATCAGAGATGATCTCGTGATAAAAATCATTACGGTGAAAAATTCGTCCATTATTATTATTATTATTATTATTATTATTATTATTATTATTATTATTATTATTATTATTATGATTATTATGATTATTATTATTATTATTATTACGATTATTATTATTATTATTATTTCTTTTTTCATTGTATTTTTACTTATCCTTCCTTTTTACCTCGTTTCTTTCTTTTCTTTTTGTTTACTTTCACTACTTAAAATTTTCAACATTCGATTATTCGAATCTCACTCTCTCTCTCACTCTCTCTCTATTTATCTATCTATCTATCTATCTATCTATCTTTCTCTCTTCTTTTTCTCCCTCGCTCGCTCTCGTAATAATTCGTATCGAACGGACATCAATGATCGATAAACCTATCGTACTTGTAATATTTAATTGTGTCTCTGTAAACGTAAAAATTCTATATAATAAGTACTGTATACATAAAAACATATATATAATATCCTAAACGCGTTGAGTTAATCTATTTCATTCGCGATAGAGATTAGATGTTGTTGTTCTTCATTATTTTATTTCTCTGATTTTCCTCCTCTTCTTACCTTTTCCAAAATTTTCTCACGTGAAATCCTGTCTATGTTAATTTTTCTTGTGTCGTAGTTGTTGTGTAGTAGTTGTTGTTGTTGTTACACTCATTAAAACGCGAGTTTAATTAAAGTGCATCGTCACTTGAAGCTTGTTGGACCTTCCAATCTCATATATACACACAACATATACATATACATATATATATACATATATATATATATATATATATATATATATATATATATATGATATATATATATATATACACACACATAAATAAATGTGTGTGTGCGTGCGTGCATGTGTGTGTATGTACGTATGTATGTATGTATGTATATATAAATGCATACGCTCGTTCTTTTATTATGTATCATTCTTTCTTTTTTTTGTTCCTTTATTTTTTTTTTTTACACGTATAAGTTCGACCGTGTCACGTATAAATTGTATTATGTTGCCTTTTTGGAAAAGAAAAACAAATAGATCGGTAATTGCAAGCGCAACAGTCATTCATTCATTCTCTCTCTCTCTCTCTTTCTCTCTCTATAATTGTCAATTTTTTTTTAATAACCATATATCTCGTATATAAATCTACTTTATTATTATTTTTTATTTATTTACTTTTTCTTCTTATTATTATTATTATACTTATTATTATTATCATTATTATTATTATTATTATTATTATTATTATTATTATTATTATTATTATTATTATTACTATTATAATTATTAATAATATTAATATTATTATTATTATTACTACTATATATATATATATAAATTTTTTTTTATAACGCACTGAGCATCGTTCGGTGAATATTTAATTCAATCGACGATTAACGATTATATCATTCGAAAAATTGTATTGTTAACATCATCGAATCGTTATAATTCGAAATCGTTATTAATTGTTATTATTAATTGAATTAAATATTGCCGAACAGTTGGTACTTAAGGGGGGCACTTGGAGAAATCCTTCTTTCTTCTTTCTTAGTTTCTTTTAATCTCTCTCTCTCTCTCTCTCTCTCTCTCTCTCTCTCTCTCTCTCTCTCTCTCTCTCTCGCTCGCTCTCTTAAACGTTATACACAATCTCTCATATATATATTCTCACATGCATTTTTATTTTTTTTTCCTTCGTTTAAACTTGATACAACACACACACATTAATTAATTACACTCACGTATGTTACTTACGTAACATGTGGATTATTATTTAAGGAGAACAAATTTCTTTTCTCTCAAGGCTTAACAATTTTTGTCAAAGGTTCCTTTTTTCCCTTTTCTTCTTTACTTTCTTTACTTTCACGTTAGAATCATTAAAGGCGCGTCAAAAAAAAAAAAAAAAAAAAAAAAAAAAGAGAAGAAAAATAATGAAATTCATTAATCTCAAGAACACTTGAACTTCTTCTCGTTTCAACGTCGTGGACATTAGAATTTTTCTCGGAGAAGTTAGGGAGAAAAGAAAGGAAAAGAAAAAAAAATTAGGAACATCGTTTTTACATTAAATACAATTAATTAAATTGGTGTGCCATATATAGTGTGCAGCCGCCAACGAATATATATATATATATATATATATATATATATATATATATATATATATATATAATTCGTTTAAATCTATACCCCGATAATAGGGTTAATTTTATCAAAAATTGTATAATAATATGATCGTTATATAAAAGATCTTCCTATGACAACCCTGTTCTTATTTAGTGCATTAACGCACAATATTTTCTTTCTTTCTTTCTTTCTTTCTTTTTTTATTTTATTTTATTTTTTTTTCATTTTTTATTTATCTTTCTCGTCAAATATTCTCGCAAAGAAATAAGAAAAGAAGAAATACGTCGCGCGTACCTGTAATATTCCATTACTTATCCATTTAGATATGTTTCGTTAAAATTAACAAAAGTCGCGTATCGATCAATTAAAATTCGCAAAAGAAAATTATTATACTTACATACATATACATATACACGTACACACATACATACATATATATACACACACATACACACATATATATATACATACATACATACGTGTATGTATATATATGTACGTGTAAGTTACGAGAAACTATTTACGCACGCGTTATTTCCGTTCAATAAAATATTTCGAACGTAATATATAACTTTATATTAATTTAATTACATATATATATATAATATATAATATAATATATATATAATATAATAATATATTATAATTACAAATAATTATTTAGTTCGTTAGAGTTATTAGTTCTATAATATTTTCACTAGATTTGTAAAATGTCCCTTTTCTTCTTCTTCTTCTTCTTCTTCTTCTTCTTCCTCTACGTTTTTTTCTCCCCTCTTTTTTTTATTTTTTGCTTTTTCATTCCATTTTATTTTTTTATTCATTTTTTTTTTTTATTTTCGATTCGCGTTAGAACGAAGAAAGAAAATACTAGCTAGCCAAAGTACGAGACGTGGAATTAGCCGAGATGATTGAGCTCGGTTTATTTTGATTTTTATCACAGGAGCTAACTTTTCGGCCTTTTCAACACGTCCGACTTTGCGTCGTCTTTACTTTTTCCCTTATTTTCTTTTTTTTACCTTTTCTCCATCTTCTTCTTTTACCTTCTCTTTCTATCTCTTTCTTTCTTTATCCTTTTTACTTTCTCTCTCTCTCTCTCTTACTCTCTCTCTCTCTCTCTCTCTCTCTCTCTCCTCTCTCTCTCTATTTTCTTTTTCTTTCTCTTTTCGACACTTTCGTTTCTTCAATAATTCGATGACACCAGAAGAAAGACAGAAAAAAACAAACAAAGAAAAGAAAAAGAAAGAACAAAAAATCAAAAAAAGAAAGAAAGAAATACAGAAAAGAGAGAACACACACGAGGTGGGACGGAGGGATGGTGGGTGGGGGAGGGGCGGGGTAAACTAGAGAAAAAAAAGAAAAAGAAAGAAGAAGAATAAGAAGGAGAAAAAAGGACGGAGGAGAGGAAAGTAAATAAAAAAAAAAAAAAAGGAAAAGAAGAAGGCAAAAAAATTATCATAATAATAATAATAATAATAATAATAATAATAATAATAATAATAATAAAATAATAATAAAATAATAAAATAATAATAATAATAATAATAATAATAAAATAATAATAAAATAATAAAATAATAATAATAATAATAATAATAATAATAATAATATGTAACCTGTAAGTATGAAAAAAAGATTCTCCTTTATTTTCTCTTCTAACGCATTCTCCTTCGAATTCAAACTCGATGAAATCAATTTGTTCAACCCCCCAGCCCCCGGCGTTACTAGTTAACCGTAATTCGACGTGGGAAGGTGGGTGGGTGGCGGTGTGGGGAGTAGGGCGAGGAGGAGACGGCGGGGGAGATGAATAAAAAAAAACTTCCCCGAAAAAAAAGAAAATAAAAAAAAAACGCACTTCAGATCGGTCAAGTAGTAGTAATAGTAATGGCAATAGTAGTAATAATAGCAGCAGCAGCAGCAGCAGCAGCAGTAGTAGTAGTAGTAGTAATAGTAATAGTATTAGCAATATTAGTGGACTCGGGCTTTGGAGAGTTCAATGCCGCCGCGAGAAATAAATTCGTATACATACATATACTCGTTTGGATTCGTCGGAGCTTTACATGATTTACAATACAAAGTAGGTATGATAGTGCATTTGATCGAAGTACACTCTTGTAACATTGAGTAGGAGACTCTCGAAAGGGAATATAGATCTATAGATCGATCGATCGATCGGATCGGATCGATTCGATCACTAACGTGAACGTCTATATATATATGTGTATATATAGAGAGAGGGTGGTATCGTTTCACGAGTGTCTCTGGGATCGTAGTCCAACAAAAAAAAAAAAAAAAAAAAGAAAAAGAAAACATGAAAGAAGGGAAAGGAATAAAAAAGAAAAGAGAGAGAGAGAGAAAGAGAGAAAGAAACTCACACTTCACTCGTTTAATCATCGTCGTTTATCAACGAACATCCACGAAATTTTTCCGTCACTCGAGAGTAGTATCATCTCAGTTTTACGACGGACGGGGAGTGAGGTGGGGTGGTGGGTGAGGCGTTGGTCGTTGGTCGAGGGATTGGAGGTCGATCGGACAGGCGAGGGGGTTGTTCTCCTTATTGTTGATCAGGGTTCGGGTTTAGGGGTGTACGAGGCGGCTGGAGGGGGAGGGGAGGGCGGTAGGAGTGTAAGGAAGGGTGGGTGGGTGGACGGGGAGTAAATGGTCGTTCATCGAATGGAAAAAAAAAAGAGTTTTTACCGTTCTCCCACGAGCACACACGCACGAGCACACGAATTGAGAGGAGAGAAGTTATTTACACTTTGTATTACGCACACGCACACACACGCACGCACGCACGCACACTCTCTCTATCGGATCGATGACGATGATGATGATGATAATAATAATAATAATAATAACGCCGTATATGAGGATCACAGCCACTCGGTGAGACATCCACCAAACCACATTACGACGATCGGCACCAAATACGTCGTTAGTGCACGCGACAATGATATTTTTTGTCTGCTAGCTCCACTAACGTCCACCGTAGACGTTTCGTTGTTACCACCGTGTTTCTTGACGTTGTCATTGTTATTGGGTTTGGTCTCTGTGTCAATCTTCCCGCCGGTTGGTACCTCTTCCGGGCCTTTGTTAGGTGTTGCCTGTTTGGTTGGCTGTTCCGGGGACGTATGATCGCCACCACCGTAACCTGATCCTTCATCGACGAAATGATTCTCGTTGTCTATACCACCCGAACCGTCACCCGATCCACTTCCGGATCCGTACCACGTTTCTTCTGAAAAGCGACGATGATAATAATTAATTAATAAATAAATAAATAATAACAATAATAATAGTAACAATAAAAAGTACAGCGAGACAAACCGAGGTGTACCGATTTGGGACGGATATTATTTCATTATAACAATTTCATTTTGTTTTCGAGGAATAATTTAACCCTTTTCGTTACGACGATCCGTTCAGCTGGAATCGACGATGATTTTATGATTTTATGATTTTATGAATCGACGATACATAAAAACGTCGATAAGACTGGAACGATCGAACACTAAACGTTTTTCGGAGGGTACCAATGACGTTCCTTATTTTCGTGTAATCGATCGTCGGATAGGTACGAGAGATTTATGGCTTGAAACGTAGCTGTCGATAATAATCGCATGGATTATAGACGCATAAGACTATAATAGTCGGGACACGTACACACACACACACACACACACACACTGGTCGTTCAATTAATTATTATAACATTGAAATTTAATTATATCGTTGTTTTGAGGGGTTTTTTAACAGCAACAACACGATCTCACGATTTAAAATTGTGATTTATACATCGAAGAGGGGCTAATAGGGGTTGGGAGGGGGGGAGGGAGAAATCAACGCCTCTCTCTCTCTCTCTCTCTCTCTCTCTCTTTTTCTCTTTCTCTTTCTCTCTCTCCCTATCTACCCATATCTATGTTGTGTGTATTATTGGTTGGCTAATCGATCGATGAATTAATTAATTAATTAAACAATTACCTGTATCTATCCAATCGACGTCTTGGCCATTGAACGCGGATCTTAGCCTGTTCGTTATCGTCGTTAATGCAAATATTTGATCTCTAACGATCGTAGGCCTTGGTCCGCTACTTCGTACTTCCGGATTTAATGGTTGCGTCTCGCCGTCCGACGATACGGGATATATATATCTATGAATATTAACAATGTATATTGTTATCATCCTCGTTGTTATTAATCGGTATCGTTATTGTCGTTAATATGAAGTTATAACGTGAAGCCGTAAGGACAATGGTTTTTATTGAGACTGACTTTTGCGTTCTTTCCGTTCCTTTCTTTTCTTCTTTTTCTTTTTACTAAAACTGATATCATTTATTTTCTATTTTATCTTAATCATCTATTTACTTGTCCAATCACTTTTACTTTTAAATTTGCGATAGACATGTATATACGAGCTATTTAAAAATCAAATCGATTAGCTCGACTTTTTGAATTTTTCAAAATTCAAGAGTCAAAGCACTCGATATATATGTTGCTACTCACATTTTACGTTCATAACGAATTTTTTAAATTTTCGTTATTTAAATACCATTGAGTACACGAAATTTTTGTTTTTGGCCATCGAATGAAAATTAATTTCTTTCTGTAATAATGATTATTTTAGACTATTCTATCCTATTCAATTTATTTGTCGTTAGATGAAAGCTACGTCCGCATTTAATACATTTGACGAGGACTAGTTGAATTTATATTGTAAAGGGAATTTTAAAAAGCAATTTATATCATTTATTCAGATTTCTTCACTTTTGGGTTTTATGGAATTCATTGAGTTGGCGAGCGCGAGCGGCTCATATACATATATATCAATGTAGTGTAGCTTAAAAAAAAAAAAAAGTAATGAACCATCACTCTCCTATATACCTACATAAACTTTAATTTGCAAAAAGTTGCATTTAATTGCAGTGAAATGTATATATACATATATTACTTTTTTGAATATCAATGTACTGAAGCTTTAAAAAAAAAAGATTAATAATATGTCATCACTCTCCTATATACCTACATAAACTTTTATTTGCAAAAAGTTGCATTTAATTGCAGTGAAATGTATATATACATATATTTCTTTTTTGGATATCAATGTACTGAAGCTTTCAAAAAAAAAAAAAAAGATTAATACTATGTCATCACTCTCCTGTATACCTATATAAACTTTCATTTGCAAAAAGTAAAATTTATTTGCAGTAAAAAAAAAATATATATACATATTGTTTTTTTTGAATATCGATTAAATTGACAATGTACTAAAGCTTCGAAAAATAAAAAAATAAATAAATAATGTGCCATCACTTTCCTATATACTTATAATAAACTTTTATTTGCAAAAATTTGAATTTATTAGTAATGAAAAAGAAAAAAAAAATATATATATATATCATTCTTTGGATATCGATTAAATTGACAATGTACTGAAGCTTCAAAAAAAAAAAAAAAAAAAAAAAAAAAAAACAAAAAAAGAAAATAATACGAATAATATGGCACCACTCTCCTATAAACCTATATAAACTTTCATTTGCGAAAAATTAAATTTATCTGCAAAATATATATACATATTTCTTTGGATATCGATTAAATTGACAATGTACTGAAGCTTCAAAAAATCAAAAATAAATAAATAAATAAATAACGTGCCATAACTCTCCTATATAACTGTATAAACTTCTATTTGCAAAAATTTGAATTTATTAGTAACAAAAAAAAATATATATATATATATATATATATTTCTTTGGATATCGATTAAATTGACAATGTACTGAAGCTACAAAAAAAAAACAAAAGAAAGGAAATAATACGAATAATATGGCATCACTCTCCTATAAACCTATATAAACTTTCATTTGCAAAAAGTTGGATTTATTTGTAGCGATAAAAAGAATATAAATAAATAAATAAATAAACATATATATATATATATATATATATATATATATATATATATATACTTACTTATCGACGTGTGTGCCGTTCCAACATTCCTTAGTGTTACTAGGTGGTTGGACTAAACCGTCATTGCACAACTGATAAGGTAGATAGACCCAGAACTGTCGGGAATCTCTCACCCTCTGTCTTATTTCCTTGACGAGCTTGTCCAGTATCGCCGCTGTTGAGGAACGATCCTCGGACGACGTTTCCTGATCGAAGTTTAACGATTCCAGTTCCAACTCTCTGTTATCTCTTCGTCTTCGTCTACCCAAGACAGGACGTCCGCAACCGGTGAATATCCTTTGCGAGACGTCGCCGCTGCTCTCTTGGAAGTTCATTATCGCTTCCGATATCTTCAAGTTTATTGGTTTCATCAACATCTCTATGTTGAACGGACCGAGCAAACGATCGGCCACCTTGTCGAAGGCCTCTGTTTTGGTCGGAAAAAAAATAAATTAGAAAAAAGAAGAGAATAAATTAACGAATGAATTGAAGTAATGAAGAAATGAAGGGAAGAGGAGAGGTGAATTAAAGAAGAAAAAAAAACAGAACCCCGGATCGAAACACGATTATCGAAACACGATGATCGAAAGGAGAGAGACAAAATGGATATAATGATAGGATATATATATATATATATATATATATATATATATATATACATAGGTAGAGGATCGTTTTACTGACCGACAAATTGATTCCATTCGCCGTCAAGCGCCACGTGCTGTGCTAAACAACCCTTCATTACGTTAGTACACATGTCGCCGCAAGCCAACACCTTCCCTGCTATACCGCTGCACGAGAGACAGGCCGTCATTCTTGTCAACGCCGCAGCACATTCTGGCGATGATTTTAACTACGAATACACACACACACACACACATATATATATATATGTATAAATATAAATATATATATATATAATAAATATAAAAAAAAATATATATATATAAATATAAATATTATATACATAGATATTATAACAATATTTATTATGTAGGTATATATATATATATATATATATATAAATATAAATATAAATATAAATATTATATACATAGATATTATAACAATATTTATTATGTATGTATGTATATATATATATATATATATATATATATATATATATAGATATAGATATTATATTGGGTTGGCAACTAAGTGATTGCGGATTTTGTCAATAGATTCTTATTTAAAATCCATAATCACTTAGTTGCCAACCCATTTATATTTATTATATATGTATATATACATATTATATATATTATATATAGATATACGGACACACATATATATAAATATCTATATATAATTATCAGGAGAATAATAATTAGGAATAATCGATCAATATGTGGAATCTATGAATTTCTGATTAGATCTTTCGTTCTAACGAAATTAAACATTTTGAAAATTGACGAAGAATTTGAATTTGGAAAATTGATAAAGAACGACAATCGTGACGATAATTATTTTGACGTCGAAGTAAAAATATATCTATTACGAATTCAACTTTATCTTTAACGAATCGAATTCATTCGATTCTCTTTTGCAAACGAAAATTCTTTTTCGTTATTCTTTTAAATCAAAAGTTTTGGAGCATAATATTGTAAGAAAGATATGCCGAAATCGAAATTATCATTTTCGATCGGAGTTTGTCAAAACAAATTTTTTGTACGGCGATGTTGTACGATCCAATCAGAATCTACTTGAGTGAGATCTTTTTCGAATTCTCAGTCGTGTTAATTCGAGGTCCGTTCGAGGACTATCGAATTTGATTGAAAAAAAAAAAAAAAAGAAAAAAAAGAAGAAAAGAATAAATAAATAGAACGGAAGATGTAACGTATTATTAATGTAATTGATTATAATTAATTATCACAAGTACCGTAAATACTTGAACTCATCGATATCAAATCCAATTATTGTTTAATTCTAATTCTTCTTCTTATTTTTCTTCTTCTTCCTATTATTATTGCAAACAATTTTTCATAGTCTAAAACCTAAGCATTAATAAGGCGTTTACGTTAAAGGTAAAATAAAAATGTCGATATTGCTCGACGATAAACTTTACGTTTCGCTTTATAATTTTTGTTAGAAGAAACAAAAGGGTTAGAAAGAAAAAAATGAAAAAAAAAAAAAACAAAGAAAAGGAGAAACAATTTTCTGTGAAAAAAATTTTCATTTGCCATAAGTTGAGTTTGATCGCAATGAAAAATCACGAACGAAGTACGCTAAAGAGAAAGAGAGATCATTGGTCAATCATTTCCTGGGTCTCGCATTCCGACAAATTAATTTCCTGTTTCTTATTTTTCTTTCTTTCTATTAAATTAATTTAAATTAATTTCCTGTTTCTTTTTATTATTATTATTATTATTATTATTATTATTATTATTACTATTATTATTAATTTTTATTCATCTTAATAATGATCTTTTAAAGATCGGACTAATATGGTAACTTCGTTATTACCGTTTGCATGTTTTTAAGAACGTCAGCGGCTACTGTTAGAGCTTGACTGAAGGCTCTGGTTGAAACGAAAGATCTTTTTATTTGAACGCTGAGCTTTTGCGGTACATCCCCGAACGGCCTCATTTCCTTCATGTGATCGCCCACGCATTCCAAATACTTATCGTCGAACTTGTACTGACTGTTCAACACGGTGAACATCTTTTGATAAAGCGTATTGAAGAAATTATCCATCGTGTCGTCCAGATTGACCTGCGAAAAAGAGAGAAACAAAATTAAACTAATTAATTAATTATAACTATAATTAATTATACAATGTATTAAACTAATTAACTATATAATATATTAGTTATATTATATAAAATATAACTAATTATTTGTAATTGTTATGAAATATTAGAATAACCAAATAAATTAATTTAATTAAATTAAGTTAAACGAAAGAAATAAAGAACGATTCGATTAAAGATCTTTTTTTTTTTTATTGATTGAAATTTTGCGATTTTACTCGAAAGATTTAAACGGGGAAAGAAAGATTGTAAACATTTTTTGTCATTATCATCGTCATCGTCATTGTCATCGTGATTGTCAATCGTAATCGTCCTCGTAATTAATGAACAAAATTTTAGATGCATATATATATTGTTATATATTTGTAATTATATTGTATACATATATGAACACAATTGTTTATATATGTATACATATATATATATAAACAAAGCAAACTAACCGTTCCTTTGGCATAATAATTCTCAAGTTCCTTGAATAGATCGGTAAAGACGTAAGCATTTTGTTCGTACAAAATCCCATAGGTTTTCTTGAACATCTCGTGGAAGCCTCTCTTGCTGGTAGCCAGGAGTTCCTTGAAGAAACCTGCGAGCACGGAACAAAACGATAAACAAAAGATGATAAACGAACGAACGATTTAATAAACGAACGAACGAATAAACAAATAAATGAATAAAACGTAACGAAAAATGATGAAGCAGAAGCAGAAGAAGAAGAAGAAGAAGGAAGAAAAACGGATCAAGCAAGAGGGAAAGTAAGAAAACGAAAAGAAACAAAAAGAAAACAAAAAAACGGGACGACAAAATCATTAATAAGATCCACCCATCGCAATTCGTTGCTGAAGGGTTAGTTGCGAGCAAAAAAAAAAAAAAGAGAAGAAGAAAAAGAACAAAAAAAAAAAAAAAAGAAACAGAAAAAACGAACGAGAGAGAAAGAGAGAGAGAATTGTTTTAGAATTAAACTTATCCGTTTCTCCCCATGTTTAATTTTATCGACCTTTCTTTTCTTTCTCTTCTTTTTGTTTTCTTTTTTTTTTGTCTCTCTCTCTCTCTCTCTCTCTCTCTCTCTCTCTCTCTCTCTCTCTCTTCTTTTATCATCGTCTTTTGCCAGCTACTCTATTCTTCCTCCAACCCACCGTCCCATCCAGTCCCCAACCCGCCCGGTCCTCCTGCACCTCTCCGACTCCCTCCGACCGACCCACCCCCTCCCCGAACCCCTTGAAAAGGGAGCAATTAACGCGAGGAAATCGTTCGTCTGCGGGGTTTCTTCTTACTCCATCTAGGACGAGCTCGTAAAAATGGCACGATCGACGCGATAGGTACGGGATCGACGGTTGATGAAACGGAGGGATGAAAAGGGGAGAGAGGGAAAAGTTGAAAGGGAGGTTGGAGAGAGAGAGAGAGAGAGATAGAGAGATAGGGATAGGGTCTAAAAAGTAAAACGTCTAGGGGGGTACTCGAGGCACGCCGGTAACAATGGCGGTAGCTTTCCTCCTACCCCTTTCTCCACCATCTCCACTGCTACCTCTTTCTGCCTCCTTTCCCTCTCTCTCTCTCTCTAATTGTCTCTATCCTTCTCGCTCTTCAAAGTTTTCGTCACGCTTCTCAGGCCAAATCACCCTCACGGTCACCGGCAGTCCTCCGGGAAAAGACTGAGATAGAATATGAGTGTCTGTAAGCGTGAGAGTGAGTTAGAGAGAGAGAGAGAGAGAGAGAGAGAGAGAGAGAGAGAAGCACAGTGTACACCACCCCTCCAGAAACCTCCTTATCGTCACTTCAGCCGCGAAGAATGTGATTAAAATTCCTTTTAACGACGAGTAGACGTTCCTGGTGTAACGAATAGCCGCCACCAGTCGCCACTGCCACTGCCGTCACTGCCACCACCGCCATCACCACCACCACCACCACCACTACCACTACCACCATCAATATCACCATCACCACCACCATCACCGCCACTGATACTACGCCTCCGTCTTCTTAGTCGACGTCTACGTCGAGTTCTCGTCCTACGTCTACCTACCATCATCTCGTCGACGTACAAAGGGCAAAGCGAGCTTGCAATAAAAAAAAAAAAAAAGAGA
>OU964982.1:1848754-1851254 GCA_918808275.2 Dolichovespula sylvestris
ACCTCGACGTCCGTGTTCGTGGTTTAGTCGGATACAAAGGGAAAAAGCTTGAGGAATGGATAGGATAGGATAGGATAGGACTGGACTGGACTGGACTGGACCGGATGGGGTGCAGGTTGTTAGGGGGGTTTGGGTGATGGGGTAGAAAGGTGGATGAGAGGGTGACGGAAAAGGGATAACAAAACTGAGGGTTGAGGGAGGGGAGACGGAGGGAGAGGGTTGTCGCGGAAAGTTCCGAGTGAGATGGCTGAGTACGTGCGTACGAGAATCCACCCACCGTTTCCACCCCTTCCACCTTCCAACCCCTCCACTCTCTCTCTCTCTCTCTCTCTCTCTCTCTCTCTCTCTCTTTTTTCTTCCTTTTTTTCTTCTTCTTTCTTTCTTTCTCCCTGGGTTTAATTAAAACAAAAAAGAAGAAGAAAAAAAAGTCTCACGAGTTCTCACTCAGCCTTGAAGAAGGATCCTATCTAAAGGGGGTTCGAGGGGAGCCAGCTCGTTGTCAGTATCCACTCACTTGTTGTATCTCCCCGAGGCTCGAGGGACAACAGAAAGGGTGAATATGAAATTTCGAAAAAGAAAACAAGAAAAAAAAAAAGGAAAAAAAAATGAAAGAACGAAAAGAAAATTCGAGATATTCTTTTCAATTATCAATACAATCTTACGATTTCATCATTTTTATAATTTCGATCGTAATTTTAATGAGATTATCTTTTTTCTTTTTTCTTTTTTTTTTTTTTTTTATTTATCGTAATACGTCTTTCCACGAATCTACGATTTTGTTTCTTTCTTGTTCTTTTTCTTTTTCTTTTTTCTTTTTTCTTTTTTTTTTTAAGTGATTAATAGGAATAACAAATAATAATAAATAAAATCGTTTCGATTGTTAACAATAAAATTGTTATTTCGACGGATATTACCATCGCGAAGCTTTGAACGCGATTTTTGAGTGATTTTTTCTTGTCTTTTTTTTCGTTTTTTTTTTTTTTTTTTTTTTTTAGTGACTTTATCAGAATATTTCGAGAACCGAAATTATCAGTTTGAAAAATTAACACTGATCGAATTGTCATCAAAAACGCTATTAATTTAATTTAATTTATTATTTTATTAATTTTATTTGACTTTTTATTAAACGCGTTAATTTTATTTGTGATATTAGATCGAAACAAAAGAAATAGAAAAATAAAAACCTCGAATTTCTCCCCCCCACCCAATTTTTCGCTAATTGTCGTAAACGAGACATTTCCATTTCCATTTGTCTTTTTTTTTTTCTATTTCAAATCTTTGACAGAAGAAAACTTTGGAGGAAAGGAAACGTCCTTGAGGCTTCTCGATATCGATTTATCATTCGACTTTAACGTCGTTGAAACGTAAAGATATTATTATCAAAAAGAGAAAGAAAAGGCAAGAAAGAAGAAACAAAAAGGCAATGTTTTATATTCATACGCGTTGATGTTTTATGAACGATTAAACGCTAGAGAATTGTTTCGATTCCAAAACCACCCTCTAAAAACCACCCCGTTAAGAATTCCCCGTAAAAACATCTACGGGGAGATATTTTATTTTTTTTTCTTCTTTTATTTTATCGATCTTTCGTGTTTGTGAATAACAATGATTGTCACGCGAATTGATTGATCGATCGATCGACCGATCGATCGATCGAACTAATTCATAACTCATCATTAACAAAACGATCATTAGTCACTCCACCACGATCAAGTTTCATTAATCGATGATAAAAATTAATCGTACGGTTTAACGACGGATCGACGCGATCCTCGCGATCCTTGATCGGGAAAGCAAAAAATCTCAAAAATCTAACGTACCACGAAGGTCAGAATAAAAAGAAAATTTTAATTAACACGATTTAATTTACGATCACTTTCGTTACTTTCGATATGGCTTAACTCGGCCTCCGTTCTTCTTTTTTTCTTTTTTTATTTTTTATACACTTTTCGACATGAAAATCAATACTTTAATACAATACAATTTCTCTCTTTTCTTTTTTCTTTCTTGTTAAAATTTCTATTTTATTTTATTTTTTTTTTGATTCTTTTTCCTTTTTTAAATTTTAAATACTTCAGCCAAATGAATCGCAACGAATAATTACTGCGGAACGCGGATTTGTTCATCACCGGTTTAATTAATTTCTCGTATAAATCTCTCTCTCTCTCTCTCTCTCTCTCTCTCAATCTCTCTCTTCATATATATATACTTACGTGAATTATAAAACGAATGATTAGAAGAAAAATAACAATTAAAAAAATAATTAAAAATAAGAAAAAGAACAAAGATAAAAGAAGAATTAATATACGGACGAATTTACGATAAATTTATCTATCGTTATTTCATAAAAAAAAAAAAAAAAAAACAAATTCCATCGTTATCTCATCGTCAAAGAGAGAGAGAGAGAGAAAAGAGAAAAGGAAAAGAAGTTAATAGTTCTTAAACAAAAGGAAACACATCAACGGCGGTCCAATCGGATGTATTTTGAATATATTATATT
>OU964982.1:1858754-1863754 GCA_918808275.2 Dolichovespula sylvestris
GTTCTCTCTCACTCTCGCTCTCATTCACTCACTCTCTCTCTCTCTCTCTCTTTCACTCTGGTGCATTGCTTCCGCTCGAGGGTATAACAGGGAACGTTCTACGATGTTGCTGGAAGGCAACCGGCCATTTTTATTCGAATATATTAACGATGCGGAATCTGAGGAAACCTTTTCCTTCGTTTTTTTTTTTTTTTTTTAGGCAACGTTTCGATATATATATATATATATATATATATATATATATATATATATACACGCACAAATATATGTATATAGAATTAATATTAAAAAAATATACATGTATATTATTACATTTTTATTATAGTATTTCTTAATCATACTATTAAGTTAATTTCTATATATTACATTATCTATATATTATTTTTACTATTATTATTATTATTATTATTATTATTATTATTATTATTGTTATTATTATTATTATTCTTTTTATTATTATTATAATTACTATTACAAATAATCTCTATACACATATATATGCACGTAGAAATAATATTAAATGAAAAAAATATATATATATATGTGTATATTAATTTCTATATATTAAATAATTTAAATATTATTATTATTATATGTATATATATATATATATATATATATATATATATATATATGATGGTATATGATGATGTAAAAGAAATCATTGGATAATTGACAAAAATTCTTTCCCCGTTGAAATTTCGTTAAATAATTAAACAACTGATCAATTATTTCCAAGAAATCAAATCCAATCCAATCTAATCCAATCTAAATGAAATGAAAAATCGATCGTCATATATATATATAGATATATATATATATATATATATATATATATATATATATATATAAAATATATATAAAAAAAAAAAATATATATATATATATATATAAAAGACTAAAAGAGTTCACCGACCTCTTCGTCTCTCTCTCTCTCTCTCTCTCTCTCTCTCTCTCTCTCTCTCTCCCTTCTCCTTCCTTCCCCTTTCCACCTCCTCCTTCTCCCTCTCTCTCTTTCTTTTTCTCACTATGTTTAGAAAACTTTAACCGGACGTTGTTGTCGCTTGGTCAGTGCACCCACCACGTTTTAAACACCACGCGTCGATTCTAAACTCGGCACGAACGAACGAACGAACGAACGAACGAACGAACGAACGAAGGAAGGAAGGAAGGAAGGAAGGAAGGAACTAAGGATAAACACAGAAATATTTTACACTTTATAAACTTTAAACCACGTCCTTCCCCTCCCTCTCCGATCTCCCCACCTCCATGTCCACCCTTCCGTCCACTTCTCCAACTCCAAAACCCACACTCTTCTCTCTATCTCGAACCTCGGTACAAGGCATGGAAGGATAGAAGAAGAAAGAAGAGATGAGGATGTGTAAGAACGTAGGTGATGATGTTGGTGGTGGTTTTGGTGGTGGTGGTGGTGGTGGTGGTGGTGGGGTTAAGGGGTGAGAGAGACGGGGGCGAGCTGCGGCGGGAGGGGAGAGGGGTTAGCGGGTAGAAAACCTCAGTTCGCAGACGATCGTAATCGGGAATTACTCTCGGTTCTACTCCATTGTTCCTGAAAAGTCAAGAGAGAGAGAGAGAGAGAGAGAGAGAGAGAGAGAGAGAGAGAGAGAGAGAGATAGAAAAGTCCCTTTCAACTTTCACCTTGTCCGATCATCTAGAAAAGCCCGGAAAAAGCACATCGGAGATTCTTAATTACGCGAATTCACGATTTTCACGTAGCAGTTCCTCGTTTGTCTTCACTTTAACGAGATATCTCTTACCATAAAGAGAGAGAGAAAATGCATTCACGATTAAATCCACCTTCTACGAATTTTCTCCCCATCCATTTCGAACCGACATACACACGCACACCTATGTTCTAAACTCACTATTTCGTTTCTTTCCTTCGAATTTTGCATTGATTTATTTATCTTCTTTACTCCTTCTCGATTAATTCTTTCTTTCTTTTTTTTTTATTTTTTTTTTTTTTTATTTTTACAACCGGAATGCATCCTTCTCTCCAAGACGAAATTCGGCCCCTCTCAAGTTTACCTTCCCCCGCGTCCCGCGGAACGCCGGACCGAACGCGCGTTGGATGTTAGGCGTGAGAGAAATGAATGAAAAAGATACGAAAGTAAACAGACGGGAGCAAAATCGAAATGAGAGAGAGAGAGAGAGAGGGGGGGGGGTAGAAAAAGAATGAAGAGAAAAAAGACAATTATCGAAAGAAATACAACAAATATTAATAAGAGTTATGATTAAAAAAAAAAAAAAAAAAAATATAAAAGAAAAAAGGGCAAAAGGAGGGGCGAGAGGTGTATAGAGGCTATAGGTAATATAAAACGGGCGAGAACCGCGAGAACGGGCAGACGACATCGTCGTTTCGATTCCGTTCGTACATAAAATGTAAATATACACGCGGCGGATTTCGTGACGCGCCACATTGTCGCCAAGGAAAATCGTTCCTATCCTTCGTCGGTTGCATTTGCATTCCAATCTGTCGAAGACAGCCGGGATCGTAACACAGCCGACGACGATCTTGAAAGTTGTCGTCGTCGTCGTCGTCGTCGTCGTCGTCCTCGAAGAATAAGAAGAATAAAAGGAAGAAGAAGAAGAAGAAGAAGAGGTAGGAGGTTGCTTTGATCCGGCACTGGCGTAAAGAATTCGATAAAGACTCTCTCAAACGATACTACGGATACGGGCGCATATTATGGATAGTAACGAATAAGATATTATATATATTCGGATAGTAAAAAATAAAATAAAAGAGGGGAGAACAAAATAAACGAAGGAAGGGTAACGAACGATAAAGAAAAAAAAAAAAAATTAATAAAAATTAATAATAATATAAATACGAAATATAAAATATGTAATGTAAAAAAATAAATAAATATATATATATATATATATATATATATATATATATAACGTAAATAAATAAATAAATAAATGTCTCTTACAACGACATAGTAAATAGACAGTTTGATTGTCGAGGATAGATAATTTAATTTCAATAACTATGATCCCTTTTCGAAAATGAATTGGTCGAAAACGATATAGTCATGCAGTATCGTTCGAAACTAGTACATGTAGGATCGTTTTTCGAGATCGACGAGAAAAGAAGAGAGAGAAGGACAAAGAAAGGAAGAAAAAGGAAAAAAAAAACAAAAACAAAAAGGAAGAAAGAAAAAAGATTTATGAGTGAGAAAAAAGATTTGAAATATAGACGCCAATGTGTTAGAACGTCGATGGAATATAATCTGTTCTAGTTTCACCCTCTCTCTCTCTCTCTCTCACTCTTTCTTTCTAGTCTCTCTTCTTTTTCTTTACTTTTCATTTTCCATTTTTCATTTTTCATCTTTCTTATTTCTCTTTTATTTTTCATTTTTCTTCAACGTTTACGTGAAAGGAATGTTGATCGTGACAGGACACGTTTCGATCGACGTCTCCGAGACGCGCCTATCACATTTGTATGCGGTCGGTCGGATGAAAAGAGAGATGATTTTTTTCTTTCTTCCTCTTTATATATATATATATATATATATATATATATATTCAAGGAATAAAAATCTTCTGGACGCGCGCATATTTATATATAAATATATATATATATATATATATATATATATATATATATATATATATATATATATAAATATATGTGTGTATATAAATATATATTCCTTTTTACTTTTTCTCGTGATTTACATTACCGACCGACACAAATTTTTAATGACTTTCTATCTCTCTCTCTCTTTCTCTCTCTCTCTATCTCTCACTCTCTTTCTCTCTTTAGTTTCTTCTGACAGTCCGTGGTTTACGAGTACCGATCATGTCTGGAATATAAAAGTTCGTTCTAGCCAGAACGACATTGTTATCGTTCGCTCTTCTTGTGCGAGGAATACAAAAATAATAAACGAAAAAGGAAGAGGAAGAAGAAGAAGAAGAAGAAGAAGAAGAGACAGAAAGATCACTGGCCTCAAGAGTCATCTGCACGTTCCCATTAAAAAGAAAAAAAGAAAAAAAAAAAGAAAGAAAAGAAAAGAAAAGAAAAGAAATGAAATGAAATGCGACAAAAAAAGAAAAGAAAATTGGAGAAATAACAGAAAGAAAGAAAGAAAGAAAGAAAGAAAGAAAAAGCAAACACGTCGGACGATTTTTCGATTCCTTCTCGTTTCTCCGTTGGGGTTCGAAGCGAAGAAACACGCGGGGAAAAAGAAAAAGATGAAAACAAAAAAAGAAAAAAAAGAACCGAAAAGAAATTCAACGAGGAAAAAGACAAACCAAAAGGAAGCAATCGTTCGAAAACTCTTTTTCGTTCCCGACCGATTACAAGGCACACGCGCAGAGAGAGAGAGAGAGAGAGAGAGACGAAGGATTCTCGATTTAAAAAAAAAAAAAAAAAAAAGAAAAAAAAGAGAGAGAGAGAGAAAGAAGAAAGATAAACAACGAGGTAGAAGAAAAAGGAAAGAAGGAAACAACAAAGAAAAAAAACCAAGAGCCATCCGATCTCCATCGATTCGTCAAAAGAGAGAGAGAGAGAGTGTCTCGCCCGAAAAAAATCATTACTCTTACTAGGGTTTAGAATCCCTACCCCTCTTCCTGCACCCCTCACATTTCCTCCCAGCCCTACCATCACCATCACCATCACCACCATCACCATCACCGCCATCACCGCCAACCACCATTACCAACGAGGAAAAGCATGTTCGATGGTTCGGCTGTTTTATGGGCCACCTGTTAGAACGCACACCCTTCGCCGTTTTGCCACCTTTTGTCTTTCGCCCGTTGTTCCTCTTCCTCCCCCCTCCCACCTCCTCCTACTACTCCTCCTACTCCTACCGCTCTACCTCTACCTTGTCATCCTCCGGTAGCTTTTATAAAGGGCTAAATAGGACTCGCGGAACGTCTTTTTTTTTTACTCAATCTTTCTCTCTTTCAATTTTCTTTCACCGTATATATATATATATATATATATATATGTACACGTTCTTCATTAATTAATA
>OU964982.1:1878754-1886254 GCA_918808275.2 Dolichovespula sylvestris
GTTTCACACTTCTTTTATCCTTTCCGTTTTATTTCCTATTTTCTTTTCTTTTTTTTTTTATCATCCTAATGCCAGCTCTTTTTTTTTTTTTATTATTTACCGTCTGGCTAATTCGCTAAAGAAGATTAAAAGAAAGAAAAAGAAGAACGAAAAAGACGGGCTATCGTTTGCTTTATTTATTCATTTATTCTTTCTCGTTCCGAAGACAAGAGAATCGTAAATGCGTTATGCAAATTTGCATAAGTCGTCATCGACGAATTTTTGTCGAACGTATAAAAAAATAAAAAACCACATCGAAAATAGTTTTATAGTATATATATATATATATATATATATATATATATATATATACATATACATATACAAACATGTAAACATAATGATTGGAATCGTGTAACTATATTCATCGAAAATTTCGTATATATATATGTATATATATATATATATATATATATATATATATATATATATATATATATTTATGTAGGTATAGGTATATGCATTCTAAGAGACGCGCGTTTATGCGACTCGGCGAAGTACGTGCCGACTTTGAAAGCAACGTGATTACGTGCTATCGAGGCCGATAAATGACTTACTTAATTGCTCGCTTCGAGAGTTCGATGCTTTGAAGCGAGCCGACCGATATAGACTTCGGATACACTTCGAGAGTTCGATAATTATCTCGCCTTGTACTTTTTCTTACGCCGTCGGTCTCTTAATTATCATTCGCTCGGCACTGTCGCCATCAACCAACAACGACAACGACAACGACAACGACAACGACAACGACAACGACAACAACGACGACGATTATCTCTCAGAGATTTTTCAAAAATTTCTTCGCCAGATTCAAACACGAAAATGAACAACAAAAATATAATTAAATAAATAAAAAATTAATAAAAATGTATAAATAAATAAATAAATAAGTGGAAAACAAATATCCGTTTCGGAAAGGATATTTTAACGCTCATATATATATATATATATATAATTTTTTCAAAACTTGTTTCGTATCAATGGTATATATATATATATATATATATATATATACTTATTATTAAAATAATATATATATTTAATTAAAAATAATTTAATATAATCGTTTTAATATTAAGGTGTCCCATAAGTTTCTTCCTCTTTTTTTGATGCGAAATGAATACACGATACGGAAGAAAATATGAAACAAGTTTTCAAAAAATCATATATATATATATATATATATATATATATATTTCAAGAAAAAGAAATATATATATATATACTTAATAATATAATATAAAAACAGGTTTTCGAAGTGGTACCCATTGACTCATGAATCATTGATAAAATTTCTAAAAAGTATATATGTATATATACATACACACACATATACTTAAGAATATAATATAATATAATAATTTTAATAAACAAATAAATTAATTAATTAATATATATATATATATATACACACACACGCACACGCACACGCACACGGACATTGAATAGAATCGCGATAAATATGCGTAAAAATTTGCAAGAAGAAAAAAAAAAGAGAGAGAAAAGAAATAAAGGACCTTCGAATCGGCCATTAAAAAAACATTTCTTTTTTTTTCTCTTTTTCTTCTTCTTCTATTTTTTATCTTCTTTTTTTTTTAATCCTTCCTTCTCCTACGTCCCTCGAAAATTATATCCAATTTTATATCCGGTTTATTACTTCATCCCGCCCATCGTCGTGTGATTATAGTTTCACGAATAAGTTTTTCGCTATTGGCCGACGGGAAACTTTCGCGCTTCGACTTTCAATTGCTCATTAGTGAAGACGTTAGAATGGAATCGTAATCGTAAGAACACGAGAAAATTCCTCCGTGGAACGAGAACAGGTTTCAAATCAAATGTCAGAGCTTCTCAACTATATATATATATATATATATACACACACACGCACACGCACACGTAAATAGAAAAAAATTCATATATGTATATATGCTTTTAGTAATAACGTATACGATTTCTTAATGATATATACGATAATAACCATTTAATATTCTAATCTCGTATCGGTATTAACTAACGACAATAAATTGAAATGGATCGTACTTTTTTAAATATATCAAACAAAAAAAAATAAAATAGAGAGAAAAAAGAAGAAGTCGTCGAACCAGAAGAGATAGAGATAGATAGAGATATGTAGAGAGAGAGAGAGAGAGAGAGAGAGATAGAGATAGAGAGAGAGAGAGAGATCTCGAGATAGTTCAATGAGTACGAAACTATCAATGCGGATAAAATGATTAATCGAGAGTCGACGTCATTGTGTTCTTTCTTTCTCTTTATTTTTCTTCTCTCTCTCTCTTTTTTTTTTTTGTTCTTGTAAAGTATCGGTGAATGGCTTTTCAATCTCGTTGTGGTATCGAGCAGCCATTAATTAAAAGAAACTATGTTAAGTATAACGTATGACTAGTAAAATACAGCTCTCTATTGCGTGATATTACCGGGTATTTTAATTTTCATTATTTTCTCTCTCTCTCTCTCTCTCTCTCTCTCTCTCTCTCTCTCTTTTCTTTTTCTGTCTTCTTTGTTTTCTGCTTTATACATATGTATATACATACATACATACATACATACATATATATATATATATATATATATATATATATATGTATATGTATATATTGATTTGTTTCATTTTTATATATCGATTACATTGATTTATATTGATATTGTTCACTAATATATTAATTTATTATTATTGAATATTTAATATAATTATTATTAAATTATTAATATATTATTATATTGATTTATATTGATATATATTGGTTTGTTTCAGACGAGTAGAGAGGGAGGGAGAGAGAGAGAGAGGGAGAAATACAGGAATATAAATATAAAACGTGTATTGGAATGCGAGTACGTAATCGTAATGGACGAGGTTAGTTAGTTTCGGTGTCATGCAAGTAGAGCTATTAATTATCCTCTTGATTCTCTCTTTAAAATGCTTTTCGACCACCAGATAGGGGGAGAAAATGGTATCTGGCATTCCATCGTGTCGATAAAGCTTTAAACGTATTTTATCAACGAACGATCCAAGTGTCAATGGGATTCGATACGAACCACTTTGAAAACTTGCTTAGAACCAATCGTGTGTATATATATATATATATATATATATATATATATATATTTACTAATTTATTAAAATGATTATATTATATTATATTATATTATCAAGTATATGTATATAAATATATATATATATATTTTTTTTTAGAATTTTTATGAAGGATTTATGTGTCAATGAGGACAACTTTAAAAACTCGTTTTGTATCTATGGTATACATATTTACATATATATTATATTAAATTACATTATTAAGTAGTATATATATGTATATTTTTTTTAAATTTTCGAAAACTTGTTTTGTATCTGTGATATATATATTTATTTATTTATTAAAACGATTATATTATATTATATTATATTATATTATATTATATTACATTATATAATATTGTTAAGTATATATATATATATACTTCATAGGGTATAAACTTCGTTAGCTTAAGCCAGTAATTTGAGAAGCGTAAAGGGAGATAAGTATAAGTAGTTCGACCATTGTTTACATCATGAAGCACCAAACTGACGGCAACCGGCTATACATAGGTTTACACTACTTAGAAACTAATCCGAATTTTTCTAATGCAATATAATTTATGACGTCGAACAACAACAAATGATTCGTACAATTTCATTCGTCCTTCCCGACTTGATGAATCGCCATCGAACTGTGAAAGAAGTATCCCGTTTTGATTTTGAAGTTTCGCTTAGAACAAAAAAAAGGGGGAAGAAAAAAGAATGAAATTGACTATGAAATTTTTCCTACCGCTCGACGTGTAAAAAAAAAAAAAAAAAGTGGAAAAAAATTGGCACCGTATAACGCGCACTACCCCACTCCTCCCACTACCCCCACCCACGTTGGCTCTTTCAAAACCAAACAAATCTTTTCTCTACTCCCCCCTCCCGCCCACAAACAAAAATTTGCTTTTGGCCGATTCAGTCCACCGCGCAAGATACTCTTACCTTTTTTCGAGATAAATTGGACATCATATATATACATGTACATATATTTAATAATAAAATAAAATATAATATAATAAATAAATATACATAATAACAATAATAAATAAATATATATATATATATATATATATATATATATTCGATCTTGGAAATATAATTATCGAAGGATTATTATTTATTTGTTGATACGATGGAAGAAACGTTCGAGAAGATATATCGGGTGGTCATCATTTTTTTTCCTTTTTCTTTTTTTTTCCCTATCACTCTTTTCTCTCTCTCTCTCTCTCTCTCTCTCTCTCTCTCTCTCTCTCTCTCTATTTTGAATCGAGAGATAGGAGATAATATTCTTCCTTTTTTCTTTCAAAGAGAAATTAAGTTTTATGATTCCAATATTATCATCGTTCTCTCGTTCGATCATTTTGAGTACATTGGGTAGCAAATCGCAGAGAAATTTCATTCGTTCGTTCGTTCGTTCGTTCGTTCGTTCATTGAAAATAAATCGGCTTGAAGGCCGCACGGACGGCGAGTAGAATGTTTTCGTTATTTTGAAATAATCCTTTCGCGTGCTCATTAATATGTTAGAGTTCGTAATAAGAGAAATAAAAGGACGAACAAGGAAAAAAAAAGAGAAAAAGAAAGAAAAAGCAGTAAACTGAGGATGTGCGTGTGTGTGCGTGCGTGGTGCGTGGGTATGCGACTTTTTAAAATTCGAAAAGAACCGGCCGTGCTTTTATCTTTTTTTATTTTTTTGCCCGTCGTCGTAATTTGGACGTGTATCGGGACGACACAACGATCACGACGATCTCGATGATGATCGTGATTAATCAATATTAATGAATTACATCTCGGAACGTTTCGAAACGAAATTGCTATTCCTATCCAATACTCTCTCTCTCTCTCTCTCTCTCTCTTTCTCTCTTTCTGTCTGTCTGTCTCTCTCTCTCCCTCTCTCTTTCATTTATTATACTATTTTTGTTTTTCGAGAGACCAATTTCACCTGTCGATCGCATTAATCACACCGATACCGTAACAAAATGAGAGTAAGTGGCAAGCAAAAGGGGTAGGGGTAGGGGAAGGAGAAGGGGACAGGGAAGAGAGAGAGAGAGAGAGAGAGAGAGAGAGGGACGGAGGGTGAGAAGGAATAGGGTGGAGAGGGATAACACGCAAACGACACAGGTTTGCTAAGCATTACGTTATTCAAACGAGCTCACTGTGATATTTTCGCCTGTACAAATATGGACTTTCAATCGGCAATCAGCGAATCGTACGGACACCGCGAACCGTGCATCATAGGTACCGACAGATAAACTATGTAGATACTCACACACATATATATTTATATATTTATATATAAATATATATATATATATATATATATATATATGTATATATATATATCGTACGCATGTATGTATCTGTGTATCGTACGCATGTACGCATATATATATGTGTGTGTGTGTGTGTGTGTGTGTGTGTGTGTGTGTGTGTGTGTGTGTGTATGTACGTACATGCGTATGTATGTATGTATGGGGCCTGCGCATAGGCTTAACGCAGTTAGGGCGCGCGAGGGCAAATATTTAAGCGTGAGAGAGGTTAAAGGTCGCGTCGATAGTGATCTTTGAAGAACTTTGATATCGTGCGAGATTAAAGTGTATATGTGTGTAATATATATATGTATATAATATATATATATATATATATATATATATTTGCTTATGTGTACGTAACGTGTGTATCGCGTGTATTATATGCAATTAAATGAGAGAAACTCTGGCTTACTATGAAGTCGTACGCTATGACCTCGAGAGTAATAATAAACTGGTGTTTCTGTTTATTATTATTATTATTATTAGTATTTTCTTTTTTTAAGACCGCGCGAGATCTTTTACCTCTCTATCTGTATCTCCGTCTTTATCTCCATCACGTTCTCTTTTTCTTTCTTCGCACGCACGCGTTATCGTCGTTGATCCGTTCGATTTGATTTGATCTTTTTTTTTTTTTTTTTTATTCCTTTTCTTTTTCACTTTCGTGCCTCGTAATTCGTAGCGATCGAGAACCATTTAATCAGAGATCTCGTGTAACAACGAGCAATACGACGGGTCTCGACGATGATCGAGACTTACATTTAAACCGTTTGAGAGATTATTCTTCACATTTCTTCTTTAATCGACGCTCTTTCTTTCTTCTTTTACATAAGAAAAAACAAATAAATAAATAAATAAATAAATAAAAAATAAGAAACAAAAAATATTCGAGGCTTTTGTTCCAGTTTATTTTTTCTTTCTGTTTCCCTTTTCCTCTTTGTTTTCTTTTTTTCCTTTTTTTAAATACGAGACACAAATTTATTCGAGGCGACACACAAACAAAGACACGGCAACACCGACGTAGGGTAATTTAATCGGTGCCCGTTTATTTCTTCCCTTCCATCGTTATTTCCATAACATAACATTCGAGGAGAATAACTCTGGCATCCAACCATCCAACCAACGTACCAACCAACCAACCAACCAACCAACGAATCAACCAACCAACCAGGTTCGCCTCTTCATTGTGTTTCGCGCGTGTGTACGACGAGAGCTGCATGCGAGTGCAGCTGCGCTGGAAAGAAATTTTTAAACGGCCAGGGCAGGTGATAGGAACGCACATGCCCTTTGTACAAGCATTCGCCGGTCCCTTATAAAACTCCTTTTTCTTTTCTTCATTCCCGCTACACGGGGTCCTCTCTCTCTCTCTCTCTCTCTCTCTCTCTCTCTCTCTCTCTCTCTCTCTCTCTCTCTCTCGATGAGTTTTCTGCTGTTTGAATTTTTAACGGAGTCATTCAACGCCCAGTGAGCCCACACACGTAATATGTACATATGCATATATCTAGAGACATGTAAGTAACGTGTACGTATATACATATATACACAGACACATAAATATGTGTGTGTGTGTGTGTGTAAAAAAAAATATATATATATATATATATATATACACACATGTACATAAATTCTTTTGCTATTAATTTCCTAACATTTCCTTTACACTTATTATCTCTCTTTTTTCCTTTTACAATTTTTTCTTTTCCGTCCACTTCATCCTTTTCTTCTTCATAATTTAATGATAGTAGATAAATAAGATAGATAGAGATAGGTGGATAGATAGATGGATGCCAACATGGATGGAATTGAATAGCAAGGGTCGGTCGGTACTGTTACGTGTTCACTAGTACGTGTACAGTTTTCTTTTTTTTTCGGAAGATCAAACAAACGAAAAAAAAAAACGAAAAAGAAGTCTGAGACAAAGAGAGAGAGAGAGAGAGAGAGAGAGAGAGAGTGTGTGTAGAGGACCGATGATGCATCATAATCGTGAAACGAAACAACACTGTTCGCGGTTTCCGCAACCGCAGGAAACGCTTCAGGCTTCGTGTGTGCAAGAAATAGAGAGATAGAGACAAATATATA
>OU964982.1:1891254-1896254 GCA_918808275.2 Dolichovespula sylvestris
GGAATGAATTTTTCTTCGTCATTAAATTTTCTTATTATCAGAGCTTTACCGCCGTTCATTACAACTTTTACAATTAAAATCAATTCAATCAAAATTATAATCAAAAATCTTTCCTCATTTTCTTCCCTATCCTTAATATATCGATTTCAATTTTCGCTTTAACTTTTTTTTTTTCTTTCTTTTTTATACCAATATCATCATTAAAACAAACACATTCGATATAATTAAAAATCCGACCCTGCAATACAAATTTTTTATAATTAAAGTTTGATTTCTTTTTCTCATTAATTAATTATAATATCTAGAATCGTAACTTTATTTATTTTTTTTTTTTTATTCGTCATACTTTTTCTTCACGAATTAATTTATTTATATAAATTCCGTTCGTTCAAAGATTTCATGATAATCAATCGTTCAATCTTCAAAGTTAAAAATATAAATAATAATTTTGCAAATCTTAACATATTATGTATCTCTCTTTCTCTCTCTCTCTCTCTCTCTCTTTCTCTTGAATATGATAGACGCGTTAAATCGAAAACCGATCTCGCTATTGTTTAGCAATAAACAATCAATGCGTGCAATTGTTAAAAGATTTTTCTTGTAATGTTAAACGACGAGTTATACGTACCTTCAGATATTTTCTCTCATTTTTAAAATTTTTTTAGTAAACAAAAACAAAAAGAATAGAAAAAGGACAGACACCGAGAGAGAGAGAGAGTGTGTGTGTGTGTAAAAGGGTAGTTGACCCTCTCTATGAATCAGCTGTTCGAACTTGTTATATCGGAGAGTGCAGGTTAGATAGAATACTATGTGTGTTTCCACCTTGAGCGGCGAATTTCAAAGCATACCACGATAGAGAGAGAGAGAGAGAGAGAGAGAGAGAGAGAGAGAGAGAGAGAGAGAGAGAGAGAGAGAGAGAGAGAGAGAGAGAGAGAGAGAGAGAGAGAGGGAAATAGATATCTGGCATTCAAAAGAGAAAGAAAGGGCAACACTATAGTGCCTGAAAGGAAAGAGAAAATGGGGTGGGGGCGGGTGAGGAGGGAGAGACTAGAGAAGGAGAGAGAATATAGAAAAGAACAAACGCTTGAGAGAATTTCGATTTCGGCGAGGTGGGTGGTTGGGTGGTGCTCAACTTTTACTTTTATTTAAATACGAGATTCAAGAACACAGTTTTTGTTATTTTTGTATTTTTATTTTTACTTTTTAATTCCTACTTTTATTTATTTTTTATTTATTCTTTTTGTATTTAATCGTCATTTATTTTCCTTTTTTAACGTATTCTGTCAAATATCGATCCTTTAATATTTATCGATGATAATATCTTTTATTCATTCATTCATTCATTCATTTATTTATTTATTTTTCTTTTTTTTTTTAACAGATTTTGTTAAATCTTGATCCTTTAATATTTATCGATGATAATATCTTTAATTCATTCATTCATTTATTTATTCATTTATTTATTTATTTTTTTTTTCTTTTAACAGGTTCTGTCAAATCTCGATCCTTTATGTTTAATATTTATCGTTGATAACATTTTTTATTTATTAATTTATTTTTATTTTTTTATTTTTTAAAAACAGATTTTGTTAAATCTCGATCTTTCAATATTTGTCGTTGATGAAATTTCCTTTTTTTTTTTCTTCTTTCATTGCATTCTTTTCCAATTCGTCCATAATCTTTTTTATTATTTATTTATTGATTTATTAGATTATTTTTTTTTTGTATATAAATTACTTCTTTTTCCAGGACTCTCCAGACCCATTTTCTTTTCTTTTTTCTCTCTTAACCTTTTTATTTATCTTTTTTCTTTCTCCTCAGATTGTAGAATTACTTTTTTAAACTATTAATCAAAATCGACTAAATCGAAACGTCACGAACAGGTGTAATTGATTCTCGAAAATCAATTATATCAATTATTGTTTTTTGATTTATTCATTTATTACATCTTTTTTTTTTTATATCAATTATTTCTTTTTCCAGGACTCTTCAGATCAATTTTCTCCTTTTCTTTCTTAACCTTTTTTAAAACATTTTTCTGACTCCACAGATTGTAGAATTACTTTTTTAAAACTATTAATCAAAATCGAACTAAATCGAAACGTCACGAACAGGTGTAATCAATTATCGAAAATCAATTATATCAATTATATCAATTGTATCAAGTATAAAAATATCGAATAATTATAAACGATTTGTTAATTAAAATTCGATATCGTTCGAAGATAATGATATTAACGAATCGATTAATGATCGACGGAATTTTCATTAATTTTATTTATTACACACACAAATACAAACGCACATATATATTATCGAGACCATATAAATACATTTCAATTATATACGAATAGAAAATATTCGTTTAAATACGAAATAGAAATCATTTTTCTCTTCTTTTTATTATTGTTTATATATTCTTTTTTATATTTGTTTATTTGTATTTTTTTTTGAAGTTTTTATTTTTGTAAACATTTGAACGTAGTTCTAATATAATATATAATATACTCTCTCTCTCTCTCTATATATATATGTGTGTATATATATATATATATATATATATATGTATGTATATAATCAATAAACACATCGAACAAATATTCAGTGTTTTTTTTAACGAACTATAAATACGACGACGTTACACGTAATAATACTTTGCAAACGATGCCACTTGACCTTCACAATTGATTCGAGCAGTCACTGAGAGCAAAAGCGATATTATAAAACTCTCGAAAACTCTCTTTTGCGAGCGTGTCTCAGCGAAATTAAACGAATTAAGAAAGCATCTCTCTCTCTCTCTCTCTCACTCTCTCTCTCTCTCTCTCTCACTCTCTCTCTCTCTCTCTCTCTCACTCTCTCTCTCTCTCTCTGTCGCGTAATTTATAGCATCATCACGCCTTCGTATATATCTCTTTCGTTTCGTTTTATTTCTTCCTTTTTCTTTCTTTCTATCTTTTTATTTTCTCTTTTTTCCTTTTAACATACCACGTATATTATCACACGAGATTAATTAGTTTTGATCTATTAAAACTTAACGAGAAAATATATTTGAATTAAGAGGACAGTACATATATTTGAATATTTATGTCCAATAATTTTTTTTTTCTTTTTGTTTTATTTTTTTTTTTTTTTTTTAATGGATTTTAAGATTCTTCAGATATTAATTAATTCAATTACGACTTAAAAATATATATATATATATATATATATATATATATATATATCGTTTTGATCATTGTGCAGAATGTATATTCGAATTATCAGAAACATCAGTTACGCACACACACATACACACACACACACACACACACACACACACACACACACACATACACACACACACAGAGAGAGAGAGAGAGAGAGAGAGAGAGAGAGAGAGAGAGAGAGAGAGAGAGAGAGAGAGAGAGAGAGACATACGTATACGTATAACGTATACAAGTAAACTAGAGTTCGAGTGATAATATTAGAAACTTTCACGAGTACGTTTAGGTATGAATAATGAACAAACGTTTAAACTAACTTTCTCTATTCGTAAGAATTACGGATAGCTGGTTGATCGTAGAAACATAGATTATATCGAATTATATTATTCGAATATCGAATTGAAGTTAATTAGATTAATTTTCTTTCATTATGTTTTCATTTTATTTTATTTATTTTTTTTCTTATCGAACGTCAAAGTTCACAATTAATGACTGTCTTCTTCTTCTTCTTATATTTCCTCTTCCTTTTAAAAGTTTATAACACTTATAAATATCTCTATATATAACATTTATAAGGTTAATAAATTAAACTTTGCCGGTTATCGTGAAATCGATATTATCATTGATTCATTCGTTCATCAAAAATTAAACGAAGTTTTACGTTCGATTATACGTCGCGAAGTATTTTCACTTATTCATGGTAAAACGTTCTCGCGATTTATTTTCGCGCATGGAGAGAGAGAGAGAAAAAACAGAAGAAGGAAGAAGAGAAAAGTGGGAGGGGGGAGAAAGAAGAAGAAGAAAAAAAAAGGAAAGAAAAGAAAATCTTACGATCTTACGAAATCTTAGGATTAAAATATTAAAAGAATTAATAATATTCTATCGCGTTATAGAACGGGGCAATTGAAAAGTTTCCTTTAACGATTGATTAATATGTTTTAATTAAATGAAAACGGTCAAAAAAACGAATCGACATAATTTATATCACTATATCTATAATCTTTCGTGTCAATTTATTACACGTTTTTGCTCGTAATTAATTATTCGACTGACCGTAGATATGTCTTCTCTCTCTCTCTCTCTCTCTCTCTTTATTTTTTTTTTTTTAATTAATCATTCGAAAATCAATGGTCGTATGAGTTAATTGTTTCGATTCTTATTATTCGATCATTGTTAACTTTAATAATATCGTTATTAGAATTAATAATGATTGAAAATAATATCATTAATTAATAATATCATTATCAAGGTTAATAATGATTGAATAATAAGGATTGAATGTAACTATGTAATGAAAGAAAAAGAAAATAAAGAAAGGAAAACAAATTTATATATACCTAAATAATAATAAAAAGAAAAAAATATATATGTATATATAATGTTATCAATTATATATATATAGAAATTAATATAATAATAATAATAATAATAATAATAAATAATAAACGATATGATATATAAAAAAAGAGAAGAGAAAAAAATTATAATCCGAGCAATATAAAATGGTGATATTCTTGTCTCTCCATTGAACGTACTTATAATAAATCGAATGTATTTCGTCGGACGATTTATAAAAGAAAAATACAAACAAACAAATAAACAAAAAATTTCGGTATATATAATGGTATTAATTATATGCATAATGTTATTAATTATATATATATATATATATATATATATATATATATACATACAGAGAGTGAGAAAGAGAGAGAGAGAGAGAGAGAGAGAGAGAGAGAGAGAAAACATGGAGGTTAACGTGTCGAGAATGTTACGTTTAAGAAATTGGACGTAGTG
>OU964982.1:1901254-1906254 GCA_918808275.2 Dolichovespula sylvestris
GAAAAAGAAAAGAGGGGAGGGGGTGGGAAGGTGGCTTTGAGAAACGTTGTGTGACTCATCAAAATCATCCCCTCGTTCGTCTACTCGTCGTATTTTTTCTTCTATCTTCCTTTTCTTCTTCCACTACCCCAATAACCATTTAATATCCGACCGAATAAATTTTTCAAGTGTTGCATGACAATCATTCAAGATTTTATTTACTTGTTTATTTATTTATTTATTTATTTATTTATTTATATTTCTTTTTTTAACATTAATATTAATTATCGACGATTTAATTAATACTCTTATGAAAAAATGATAATGAAAATTGTTGACAGTATAATATAAGTATTTCAAATGATTTTAGAGAATTGGTCCAGCACAGCATCCGACTTTTTCCATCCATCCATCCATCCATCCATCTATCTATTTATCTATTTATCTCTATCTATCAATCTCTTTCTTTTCTCTCTCTTTCTCTCTCTCTCTCTCTGTCTCTCTTTCTCTTTATCTCTCTCTTTTTATCTTAGATGCCATTCGAATGGACCGAACGAATGAACTGAACTAAAGAAAAGTCACCAGCAAGACGGCAATAAGTTATACGGCGCCCTTCTGGCGATAACACTCGATTATGGCGTTCACTGCACACTGAACGAGGACCACCATTGGATGCTGCTGCTGGACCTCTTATGGGTTCGATGAAATCATTTAAACCGAATGCCAACGTCCTTTGCCATCCCCCACTTCCCACTTCACCCTTCTTACTCTCCATTCTCGGTTGGTCGACATCGAAACTGTCGCTCGATAAACGAGCTCCACGAATGTATCGATATATTTTACTTTAATCTTGCTTTTATTATACGCATGATACATAAAAGTATATTAATATGTAATATATATTATACAAAATTTATTTATATATAATATAAACGAACTATTCGAATGTATTCATATATTTTTCTTTTATCTTGTATTTATTATATTTATAATATATATATATATAATATTAATTAATTATAATATATAAAATAAATATATAATATATATTATAAAAAAAATATATATATATACATAATATAAATTAGCTCCTCAAATATATCGATACAGTTTTTTATCTTGCATTTATTATACGCATGATAAATAAATAATAAAAACAATATATATATATATATATATATATATATATATATATATATATATTGCAAATAAGTTATATTGGCTTAATTAAACGTTAGAAATTACAATAATAATAATAATAATAATAATAAAAATAATAATAATGAATATTATTATACTGATTGACGGGGGTTAAATTTTTTAAAACATTTTTTTTTCGCTTAATCTGTACGGATCTGATATTATTTGTAGGATAGATTGTTGAAAATCAACTATCGTAATTTTACGAAGCGATCGTTAACCTCGTTTTCTATCCCATAGCCTATACCATCGACATCGTTCATCCAGCCAATCCCTTTCCCTTCTCATCCCTTCCCTACCCTTCCCATCATCCTTTATCCCCCGTGCCACTCGTCTATCCCACATTGACTGGCACTTCGAAGGAATATTTTATCAGGTACACCATCATCAAAATTCGCATTTCTACTCTCGTTAACAATCACTCGATTTATATAATATACAATACATACATACATACATATATATGTATATGTACATATACGTACACGTACGTCAGTTATCTCTTTCCACTTTGTTCATAAAATTGTTTCGCGTACATAGGTGCGTTAATTTTCTTAAAAATCCTTCCTTAATTTATATAATTAAGCTCGTTGTACGCTTTCGAAGTATGCATAAACTATCGTCGAGTTATTTTCTATATATTCTATATATTCTTTCCATATATCCTTTCGACGATAAAGGAAAGAGAAATTCGAATTTGTTTCTCTTATACATTACAATATTTATATATTTTCATATAATTATTTACATATACTCAATATATGTAATACATTATAATTTATTTATATATAAATATATACTATATTTTTATCTTTCGTCCGTTCTTTGTCTTCTTTTTTTCCTCGTCGGTCTTTCTCGAAAAAAAAAGGAAAAAAAAAAATGGAAAAAAATTAGAAAAAAAAGAAATTAAATTAAAAAAAAAAAGAGAGAGAGAGAGAGAAAATAAGGATAAGACATATCGCAAGGATTTAAGGCTTAACCTTTTTCGGTAGCTGTCGCCTAAGTCGGAGAAGATTTAAAGGGTACGTCTTAATTCATCGTAAAACATTTCTTAACAACGTCGTAAAATTTCTCGTATTTTACTTATAACGTACCGACCCCCGTCGAATGAGCTTGCCACTCTCTCTCTCTCTCTCTCTCTCTCTCTCTCTCTCTCTCTCTCACACACACACACACACATACACAATTTACGACGTTAAACACCCGCACCCCGAACTACCACTATCATCTCCACCACCACCAACCACCAACCACCAACCACCAACCATCATCAACACCATTACCACCATTACCCATTGCGACTTTTCAACGGCCGATCCTTTTATGCAGGCACTCGCATAAGGTCTTACTTAAAAGTATACGCAAATAATATTTGTCGGGTGTTTCGCAATCATACGCGTATATATTTCTTACGCCAATATAAAATAAATACAATAAATATACGATACAATAGATACGTACGTACGTACGTACACGTACAATGAATACATATGATATATGTAATTGATATATACGTATAATAATTGCAATACGTACGTACTATCAATGCATACGCGTAATAAATATTTACGTACGTACGTACGATTAATAATTTATACGCGTAATAAATATTTACGTACGTATGTACGACTAATACATGCGCATAATAAATATGTACGTGTATATATATATATATATATATATATATATATATATGCACAATTAATACAATACGTACGTAAGATTAATACATACATACAATAAATACTTAGATAAGTATGCAATTAATACATATAGGTATAATAAATACATTGTATGTACAATTAATACGTACGTAAGCGATTAAAGTACGTATGAGATAACGCGATTATAATGATCGAGTAAAAATTAAAATAAAAGAAATAAATGAATAAATAAAAATATATAGAAATGAAGAAACGAATAAATAAAGGAAAAAGGGTAAAGATAAGAAGATAAGAGTTGAGGCAAAAGAAAGAAAACGGGAAAGAAGAAAAAAAAAGAAAAAGAGTTGAACGAAAAGTAGAAGAAAACAAAGAGACAAAAAGGGTGAGGAATCAGTGTGTGAAAAAGAGAGAGATAGGGATATATATATATATATATATATATATATATATATATATAGAGAGAGAGAGAGAGAGAGAGAGGAGGAGGAGGAAAAAAGAAAAGAGAGAGAAGAAAAAAAAATAAAAAAGGGAACTCGGTCGCTAAACATTCTCCATGGTGGGATTATTCGAGTGGTCGTAAACGTCATATATGCACAAACATCGCGTTTAGAAATATAATCCTTCAGTTTGCTCGTAACCGCGAGAATGTTCTCTCTCTCTCTCTCTCTCTCTCTCTCTCTCTTTCTCTCTCAACGTTTTATCGTCCATATTTTCTTTTTTAACACGAGTCAGTTACTTTCAAAACGAGTCGGACGACGTTTCGCGTAAACAGAAACGTAAAGAGAATCTAGTATCTCATTAAAAGTCATTTTTAAAATGTCATTGAACAGATTTGACTAATCGCGCTAGACGAATAATCTCTAATGCCTATCATATTGGTCCGTCGTATTACTCGTATAGGTTATATATAAGTTTCGATCGATACTTTCTATGGATATATTAAATCAAATTTCAATTAAATTAAATTATTAAATCAATTATATATATATATATATATATATATATATATATATATATATATAAATATATATATTTCTGTCATAACTCTCTTACGTGTCCCTTATTGAGCCTTCTTGATTAATTCCTTCGTTATTTATTTATTTATTTATTTATATATCTATTCAATATATATATATATATATATATATATATATATATATATATAAACTTTTTTACGATTTGAAAAAGAACGAATAGAAAGGAGGTAAAAACTTAATTAACCGTTTTAAAAAGTTTTCTCCGAGAGAGAGAGAGAGAGAGAGAGAGAGAGAGAGAAAGAGAAGAGAAAAAGAAACGAAAAAAGAAAGAAAACAGAAAAAACGAGACAAAAAACAAAACAAAAAAGAGAGTAAACAATTTTTTCGAATCAATCGGTGGAGTGAGGAGGGGTGATGGGGGGGGAGGGGGTAAACTTTCGTCTCTCTCTCTCTCTCTCTCTCTCTCTCTCGTCTGAAGAAACTTTTGACCTACCAAAAAACTTTCACGTCTGCACTCCGTATAAAAACATACACGCGCGCGCAGTACGTGTATACAAAATACATGCCCTGTATGCGGTGTACAAAACACAGACATTCAGAAGAAGATGCATACTGTATAGCACGGCCCTCGTGTTTTTATCTATCGAGCGCCTCGCTCGAATTTTATTCGCTCGAATTTTATTCCCTCGAATTTTATACGGACAACGCGTCAAGTGTCATTACCCGTTGATCGTTTACGACAAGCCCAACACGAACAACAACCCTAAATCGACGGTTTTCAACTCGAACGTAATCGTTCACGAATAGAAATGTAGATAGGAATAGAGACAGACAGAGATAGCTAAAAAAGAGATAGAAGAGAGAGAGAGAGAGAGAGAGAGAGAGAGAGAGAGAGAGGAAGAGTGATAAATAGATTTTTGCGTCATAACTTTTGATTGAGATATATTCAATTACTTCAACGGATCTCTATCATGGAGACCACTCCCCCGTATCTCTATCCCTCTCCTTTTATATTCCATTGAATTGAAATATGCCCGATGATAAAGTACAAAATCAATTTAATATCTGCGTATCTTTGTTTTTCTTTCTTCCTTCCTTTACTTTCTTTCTTTCTTTTTTTCTTTTCTTTTCTTTTCTTTTTATTTATCGTCCCGTAAAGATAAAAAGCATCCCTTCCCCC
>OU964982.1:1911254-1918754 GCA_918808275.2 Dolichovespula sylvestris
GATTGTGGTGGTGGTGGTGGTGGTGGTGGTGGTGGTGGTGGTGGTGGTGGTATCGGTGTCGGTGGTTTTGCTTAGTGGCGTTTGTATCGGGTTATGCGCCATGTTTGTGGTGGTGAGAAACAGAAGGGACCCTAAAAGAAGGAGCCCTGAATTGAATCGCCGTTTCTCTCTCTCTCTCTCTATCTTTCTCTCTGTCTCTTTCTTTCTCTTCCTCTCTCTCTCTCTCTCTCTCTCTCTCTCTCTCTCTCTCTCTCTCTCTCTCTTTCTGTGAACACCAGCCACCACTTGTACTACCCTCTTGACCTTATGTACTTCTCCTCTCTCTATCTCTCTCTCTATCTCTCTCTCTATCTCTATCTCTCTCTCTCTCTCTTCTTTTTCTTCCTCTTCTTATTCTACCTTCTCGTCTTTTTCTCTTGCCACTTTAACTCCAAGTTCCGAATCGCCCGCATATCCCAAGGACCCCTGAATGAAACACTTTTCAGCAACTCATATTTGCGTGCGCCGCGAAGAAGTACGAGAGAGAGAGAGAGAGAGAGAGAGAGAGAGAGAGAGAGAGAGAGAGAGAGGAGAGTTTAAAGTAACCTCCTTGCCCACGATTTTCCACGCTTTTACTTCCAACAGCCGACTCGACTTTCCCGAAAGCTTTGATGTCGGATTCACCCAAAGAAAAAAAATAAAAAAATAAAGAAAAAGAAAAAAAAAGAAGAAGAAAGAAAAAAACTTTCCCTTCGACCTATCTGTCTATCCATTCGATTCTATACGGATGGGACTTTAAACGAGCTCCTGCTAATCCCGTGCCTCGATCCTTCCCTCCGCCCCTCCGCCCTTCATTTTTTCTTTCGTTTTACTCGAGCAATAACGAGTGACTAATGGAGAAAGATATATATATATATATATATATATATATATATATATATATATATATATAATATGTGTGGGCGCGTGTGCGTGTATGTAATCTTTATTAAAATGGTCGACTTTGAAGAAGTTCGAAAATGATTTGAACTTTGTTGATTCGAACGAAGTCCTAATAACGTTCAAACGTTCTTCTCAGATCTATACTATTTCTCTCTCTCTCTTTCTCTCTCTTCAAAGTTTTGTACGATCGATAACTGTAACGATAATGACCAGTCATAAGACGATGAAGAAATAAAATAGAAATAAAAAAAAAAAAAAAAAAGAAAAAAAGAAATTAATAGAAAGAAGACGGAAGATCACTAGGATAACCAGTTCTAACATTCCTATTTTCATTAGTCGTAAGTAACGGAGGGGGAGCGGAGGGGGGAGTTGATTAGCAAAAAAAAAAAAAAAAAGAAAAAAGCATAAGAAAAAAAGGTTAAAAGGGTAAACTGTTGCTAGGCGAGTATCAATGGAGTTACTCATTGGCCACGTTTACCACCCGTCCTATTTATCGATGAACATCGACTGCAGTAGGATGCAACTACTGCACACACTGCTACCGTTGCTGTTGCTGTTGCTGTTGCTGTTGCTGTTAATACTGCTACTAATACTAATGCTGGTGCTGTTGGATATACTGCTATTGCCTGCAGCGGTATACCGCAAGCATTCCTCAACCGGGAAGGGAGAGAGAGAGAGAGAGATAGGGAGAGGGAGAGGGAGAGGGAGAGGGAGAGAGTGGAAACGACACTGACACCATACAAAAAGGACGAGAACGAGGGGGTTTTGCGTCGACTGGAACACCGGAACCATCGTCAATGCAATTTATGTCAGAATACTACGTTCGCGAGCGCATCTAATACGGTCCACAAAACTAAATCGAATCTTTTCGAATCTTGTACGAAACTTGTTTTGTACGTTGTTGTTGTTGTTATTATTATTATTGTTAAAATAGTAAGGTCGAGTGAAAATCAAATGAAAAATGAATCTTCTCGAGTAATACATTTACAAATAATTATTTTCTATTCCTTTGATTTTTCTTTCCTTTTCCTTTCTCGATCGATCGATTAATAAAATTGAATTCGATCTTCAGAAAAGAATTAAGAAAAAGAAAAATAGGAAAATGAGAGGAAAAGAAGAAAAGAACGGGGAAAAAAATTATAGAAGAGACAAAATGTAACACGAATGCATGAGATATAATTGTATGATAAAAGAACAACAAAAAAGATAATAGAAATATAATATAATGTATATATTTAAATATTATAGCTAATATGAAAATAACAATATGACATACATGATTAGAAAAAAAGAAAAGAAAAATAGAAATAGAGAAAACTAATGAGACTGAAATAGTAGAGATATAACAACGTAAGTCTATGAGATATAACAATATAATCGAAATAGAAAATAAACATAAAAATAACAAAGAATAAAAGATAATATAACACAATATATAAACAATAAGAAAATACTATAGGATGAATAAATACATTATGAAAATAAAAATGCAACATGGATATATATTTATACATACATGTACACATGTGTATATATATAAAATATATAAAATATATATGATCAAATTATAATGATCACATATATATATATATATATATATATATATATATTATGATTTCAATATATATTATAATGATCAAAAAAAAAAAAAAAGAAGAAGAGGAAAAAGAAAAAACGGAGATAATACAATATAATAGAAACGTAATATAATATATTAGAAAATATAAAATATAACAAATAATTCTTAAAACGCGCGGTGATTAACAAATTTTTGATTAGTGATAATCAATCAATAACGCGTCATGACAAAATGTTAAGATAAAATAATTCTCTCTCTCTCTCTCTCTCTCTCCCTCTCTTTCTCTTTCCCTTTCCACGAGTCGGGCGTATAAATAAATCCCATAAAACGAAAAAGAGAAAGAGAAATAGTGAAGGAGAGAGAGAGAGAGAGAGAGAGAGAGAGATAGAGAATGGTGTACATATCACAAATCGAGTCTATAAAGCACGCCTAACGGCCAATACTTTTTCACGGTTCGCGCGCACGATCACCCACCCTCCCACTTCTTCGTTACCTCTCTCCTACCATTTCCACCCTCCCACCCTCTCGTCTAATAGATTTACAATCGTCGACGATTCATAAGTAACACGGGACCAACGTATCAGAGAGTTTAGCCACGGCTTTCGTAGTAAACGTACGCTACGTCCCAAGCGTACGCCATCTTTCTCTTTTTCCCTCTTTTTTTTTTTCTTTTATTTATTTTTTTCTTTGTATCTCGATCTCCCTCTCTCTCTCTCTCTCTCTCTCTCTCTCTCTCTCTCTCTCTCTATCTATCTATCTATCCCTTTCTTCCTTATAGTCCGATATCTTCGAAGTTCGATCAACTGGAACGTGATAAAATAAAATAGAAAATTTCGTATATTTCGTGAAGCCGGCAAAATAAAAAAGAAAAAAAAGAGAGAAATAGAAGAGAATATATATATATATATATATATATATATATATATATATAAAACAAAAATAAAATAAAATAGGGATCGTTCGTTTCGGCAACCTGTTGGACAAACATTTCCCAACTGCAATATCACCTGCAGGGTGTGAAAGCACATTCAACGATGCGAGAAAAGAGAGAGAGAGAGAGAGAGAGAGAGAGAGAGAGTGAGAAAAAAATATAGCCGTCACGATTTCTCGTGCGGTCAACGTAATTACTTCGAAAGCATATTTAAATTTATTGTTCTTGTTGCAGAACGGTTGCGTTGCAGACGTAAAAGCAGAAGTGAGATAAGGAAAGGGAGAGCGTTTCGACGGACGGGGATGTAGCGGAGGGGCGAGGGGAGCGGGAGGAGGAGTAGGGGAATGAGAAAGGGATAAGGGAGGAATACGATAATGGATTTACGGCGACGAGATGGGAGCAAGTAAAATTACGTCGAAGAGACGCACGGCCAAGATGTCTGCGTGTGTGTTTGTGTGTTTTGTGTGCGTGAATGTGAAAGAGAAAGAGAGAGAGACAGAGAGAGAGACGCGTTTATCCCGGCAATTCGCATTTTTCCGTCCCTTTTTTTCTTTTCTTTTCTTTTTTTTTCTTCCTTCTTTTTTTTTTCTTCTTCTTTACTCTTTTCTTTTTTACGAAACGATGCAATTAAGATTACGAAATAATGCGTCTTAAGAGTCAACGACGTAATCGTTATTTAATCCCTACTCTGGTGGGAGATTTTATTTTTCGTTTGTTCAAAAAAGAACAGATTGAGAGAGGGGTGGGGGAGGGTGAGGGGGAGGGGGAGGAGGGAGGATACCTCGTTTAAATCATTGACGCTGAAATGACATCTTTTTATTTCCACGCTCTCCCGCTCGACCTTGAAAAAAGAAAAGAAAATAAAAAAAAAAAAAAAAAAAAATAATGAAAAATATCAATTACTAAAGAATCTCAGTCGTTAAAGGATCGCGAAATTATTCATCGGTAAAATTGAGAAGTTAATTATTGAGAGGATTTAAAAATTGAAAAGTGAATTTAACGCGAACATTCGAATCAGTTCTATCGATACGACGAATCGAAATTGTTAGGGTGTAGTCTACGTGAGCGTTTGCGTATAATACATATATATATATATATATATATATATATATATATATATATATATATACGTAAGTAGCGAATAAGTTCAAAGAATTATTGATAAGGGAGTTGAGGAGGGGGAAAGGAGGGATGAAAAAGTACAGGAAGAAGAAATGAAGGTAAGAAGGAGAAGATGAAGAAGAGAAAAAAAGAGGAGAGAGAGAGAGATAGAGAGAGAGAGAGAGATAGAGAGAGAGAGAGAGATAGAGAGAGAGAGAGAGAGAGAAAAGATGGACGAGGAGGCGAAGAGAGAAATGATGGAAATGAAGATGAAGAGAATGAATGAAATAACGGCGAGAACGAGTTAAGGAAGAAGAAGAAGAAGAAAGGAACGAATAAAAAAAAAAAGAGAGAAGAAGAAGATGAAGAAGTAGAGGAAAGAAAAGATGAGGAAGAAGAAGATGCTGTGATCTTAGAGGGTAACAAACATTGTTACATAAATAAACACGATTCGGTCTAGACATTGGAGTTTATCGGTTTTCAGTTTGTCAGAAACCACGTTCTCTTATCCTGTTTACTCTCTCTCTCTCTCTCTCTCTCTCTCTCTCTCTCTCTCTCTCTCTCTCTCCCTCTCTCTCTCTCTCTCTATTTTCATACCCTTCGTCCTTTCGTTTTCCACTCGACCTTCCACAATCTCCTTCATCCTTCTACGTAAGTCTGAATTACAGAGAAATACAAAGAGAGACAGAGACGGAGAAATAGAAGGAGAAAGAGAGAAAGAGAGAGAGAGAGAGAGAGAGAGAGAGAGAGAGATATTCTACTTGCAAGCTCGAGAATAAGCGCATCATCCGGCTAACGTTCTTTATATATACGCGTTTACCTTCGTCGCGCACTGCATTATGCAAGTGGACGACTAAATTATGCAAAAGCATTAACGATGAAGGAAGGAAAACGGAGCAAAGGAGAGTGACGGGGCGGTGGGGACCCTCTTTGGGGGGGAGGGGTAGGGGGGGGGGCCGAGGGGCGGGATGGAAGAACGGACGTTAAGCTTTTACCTTCTCCGTTTCCTTTTGTATTCCTCTATTTTATTCCCGTTTTTTTTTTCTTTTCTTTCTTTTTTTTTTTTCGCCCTTTCCCCCTTTCCTTTTTCCTTCACTTTTTATCATACATCCCGCTCTCCCTCGTCCGTAACCCTGTCTTCTACGCGATGGTACGTTTAGCAATTCTTCTTTTCTTTTCCCCATTTTCTCTTATTTTTTTTCTTTTTTTTTTTTTTTCATTTCTCTTATAATTAAAATTGTTTGGAGTGAAGGGGAGGAGAAAGGGGGGGAATTATATATATATATATATATATATATATATATATATATATAAATATAAATTTATATATTATATAAATATAAATATAAATATAAATATAAATTATATATATATATATATAATTTATATATAAGAATATATAAATTAATATATTATATATAAGAATATATAAATATAAAATATATATATAAGAGAAATTCGTCGTCGTACGTCAACGTAAATATTTTCAATACACAACCGATAATTTTTCTTTCGACATTCGTACGATCGAATGTCGATTTTCTTTCATTTTCTTCCTTTTCCTTCCCCTCTTATATTTTCTTCCTCTTACACGTTTAATCGTTAAAGAATTTCGAATTGGTACGTAAGAACGACGTACCAAGTTAGAAGAATATGAGAGAAAGATAGATAGAGAGATAGAGAGGTCGCTTAGAGCTAATATTCGCGATACCTTTTTTAATCCTTCGTGTCGCGGTAGGATCAATCGAAAAGTGTCACCCGCCATTTTGGTGCACGGTTGACGCACGGTGTGACATTTTTATTTAGACCCACTTCGAAATTCCACCGCCATTCTCATTAACGCCCAATTGGCACGGTTGGACCATTCGAGTACCACCCCATAACAAACAAATTGAATGAAATTGTTATTGATCAATTTTTCCTTTTCTATGTTTTCATATTATAGTGATTCCTTGCTTAACGAAAAAAAAAAAAAAGAAAAAGAAAAAGAAAAAGAAAATATACCAATCTCGTTCGATGTAAAAACGCGTAATCAAATTTTCGTTCAATTTTTTTTTTTGGTCTATTTTTTTTTTTCTTTCTTTCTTTCGAAGTACCGTGAGCCCGAAGAATTCAAAATGTCGTTCGATTCGAAACAAAAATCACTTTCATCGCATTTCTATATCTTCCTTCATATCATTGTCCCTTCTTCCTTTTCTATTTCCTTTTTCTCTTTCTTCTTCGGTTTCGTCTTCTTCTCATTCGTCGCGTTCGTAAGACTTTCATTACAGGTATATAGATAGATAGTAGTGTGTTAGTGGTAGCGATAGTAACACGGTGAAGTAGAAGAGGAAGAAGAGGAAGAAGGAGAAGAGGAAGAAGACGAGAGCAGAGGTAAGGGAAGTTTAGATAGGACGCCGGCAAAAGCGATTTTCCCCAAGTCGAGGAATTTCAAAGAGAGTTTAGAGAGAAGACGCGAGGGCACTACCCAGAGGCCATCGACTTTCCTTCACGAAAGCTCGAGAACAAAAGCGCGTCGTCGAATCAGCGGCCGCCATGCACGATTATGTTGAAGAAAGAGAAAGAAAGACAAAAAGAAAAAGAGAGAGAGAGAGAGAGAGAAGGATGACGTTCCTCTACTCCGATAACAATCTCCGAGGGTGTAAGTTTTCGCGGCACGCAACACGATTTAAAAAACTAGAGAGAGAGAGAGAGAGAGACAAAAAGAAATAGATGGACAGATAGAAAGAGAAAGATGGATAGATAGATGGATAAACAGATAGAGAGAGGGGGTGGGAGAACAAAATAAAATTAAAAAAAAAAAAAAAAGAAAGAAAAGGAATAAAAAAATAAATAAATAAAAAAATAAAAAAATCGAGTCGTCTCTCGGACAGGTCGAGTAGGACGACTCGAATGGGGCGGTTCGAGGGCGGAGGCCACACACACAAGCACACACTGATGTACACACATATACACAGAGATGTATACA
>OU964982.1:1923754-1936254 GCA_918808275.2 Dolichovespula sylvestris
CAATGGAGATAAAAAGTTCGATAAACTAAAGCTGTTCTATTATAACGAAGTAATATTTATAGCTTTTGTTACTTATAAAGAAAAGACAAAAATAATAAATAAATAACAATGATTTAAAATAGATCATATCTATATTATCTACCTATCTATCTATCTATATATATACATTTTTTTATATATTTATTTATTAATATCATGTATTATTAATCATATCATACATTATAACTGTATACACATATTTTAACAGATATAATATTTATAATAAAATATATTATAATGAAATATTTAAATTTGTACGTAGAAAAAAAAAAGAGAAGAAGAAGAAAAGAAATATATATGTACATACATACACATGTACCCATATATACGTACACCTGTATACAGATATAATATTAATATTAACAGAAATAATATATCTATTCGACAGTCAATCATTCCACGTATTACTTTAAAGAGCAAACTAGTTGTTGATTAATAATACTCGATTGCAGTACCATACCGTCCCGTCACGTCTCGTCCCTCATTCTTTGTTTCTCCATTACTATAGTATAATAATTACTCGAGACGATCGCATACTAATCTAAGCAAACACGCGCGTATGCATGCACGCATACACGGGCGCATCAGTTCCGTCAGGAAGAGAGGACAAACTCGGCACGTATCACATACATAAATGCATACATAAATAAATAAATACATATATACATACATACATACATACATACATACATACATACATAGACACATACGTGCGTGAGTGCATACGTACGCGAGTGCATGCATGCATAGGTCCATACGCACGTCGAAGCTTAACGAATGCAATGCAATCAATTTCCGTTTAAAAAGCTTTGTATTGGATAGGATACGATACGATACGATACGATACGATACGATACGATACGATACGATACGATACGTTACGGGATACGGGATACGGGATACGGCCGTTCATCGAAATTCCATCGATAAACTCATCGAAATACGCACGGGCCGATGTTACACCAAGGGATGAAAATATTATTTCTCGTCGGATCGTTGAGCACGTTTCGATTCGAAAGAGAGAAAGAGATAGATTAATAAATAGAAAGAGAGATAGAGAGTAGGTGAAAAACAGGACATAAATTCTTCCGGTTCGTATCACAGATTAAATGCGATACGTGCATTTTCTCGTCCGTACGAATTACCTAATTCGATTATTATTATCATTATCATCATCATCATCATCATCATCATCATCATCATCATCATCATCATTATTATTATTATTATTATTATTATTATTATTATTATTATTAATATTATTATTATTATTATTATGATTGTTACCGTCAATATAATCATTAGCATGATCATAATTATCATTATCGTCATTTACGGGGACGCGTGTTATAAATCACGCGTGTAATAAAGGAAACGTGCGACGCGAAATGTAAAAGGAAAAGCATAGTCGAAGGTAATCGATGAAAAAAGAAATGAAATCGTGGAATATAATGGAACGGATCGAGGAATTAGAGATAGAGATAGAGATAGAGATAGAGATAGAGATAGAGATAGAGATAGAGAGGGAATGGGGTAGGGAGGGTAAGGTAAAGGGGGTGAAAATGATTCGAACGCATTAAAACGGGTTTAATTGCGCGCGGAAACGAAATGGCAGATGTTAAGCACGAACTGTCTGGTTTATCGTAAAAGAAGGAGTGAGTATTAGTTCCGTGTTTCTCTCTTTATCTTTATCTTTATCTTTATCTTTATCTGTATTTCTCTCTCTCTCTCTCTCTCTCTCTACCTAACTCTCTCTTTCTCTCTCTCTCTCTCTCTCCCTCTCTGTATTTGTGCATGTGTGCGTGCTTAGTGTAGTGTAGTCGGTCGTTTAGCAAAAATAAAAGAGAGAAAGTCGAGAAAAGAGGAGGAAGAAAGGGAGTTGTGTACCTCCTCCTTCTTTCCCTCCATCCCTGCCTACTATCCCCTCCTATCCCTCCTCCAACCCATCAAACAATCCACAAGATGGTCGCAATTAAGTCACGACGTCTCGCGACTTACTTTAACACCGGAGACCATTTTGTAATGTCTTATTCTTCTTATTTCTACTATTTTATTGTTTTCGTTCGTTCCTTCGTTCGTTCTTCTTCTTCTTCTTCTTCTTTTTCTTCTTTTTCTTCTTCTTTTTCTATTTTCTTCATTCTTTTTCGTTTCTCATTCTTCTTCTATTTTCCGTCCCAATTTGTATTCTTCCTCTTCTTAATCTTTTTCTTTATTTTCTTCCTTTTTTTCTCTTTCTTCTTATTTATCTTTTTCTTTTATTTTCTTCGTTTCTTTCTATTTCTATTTCTTCTTTTTCTTCTTCTTCATCTTCTTCTATTTTCTTCACCTTTTAATTCCTGTACTTCTTCCTCTTAATCTTTTTCTTTATTTTCTTCATTTTTTACTTTTTCTTCTTCTTCTTCTTCCTCCTCCACCGCCATTTTGTTCGTATCTGTTTTTCTCTTCCTTCTCCCATCATTTTCTTCGTGTTATTTTCTTCTTCTTCTTCTTCCATTTTCTTCACCTTTTAATTCCTGTACTTCTTCCTCTTAATCTTTTTCTTTATTTTCTTCATTTTTTACTTTTTCTTCTTCTTCTTCTTCCTCCTCCGCCATTTTGTTCGTATCTGTTTTTCTCTTCCTTCTCCCATCATTTTCTTCTTCTTCTTATTTTTATTCTGCTACTTCTTCCCCTTAATCTTCTATCATTTTCTTTCAGCCTTTTCTTTTTCTTCTTCTTCTTCTTCTTCTTCCTCCTCCTCCTCCTCCTCCATTTTGTTTATTTTATCTTTTTCACCTTCTTCTTCTATCATTTTCTTCATATTAATTTTTTCTTCTTCTTCTTTTTACTCTGCTTCTTCTTCTTTTTAATTTTCTATCATTTTTATCACCGTTTTCATTTCCCTTTATTTTCTTCCATTTTAATCATCTTCCTTCTTCGTCCTCTATCTTCTTCCATCGTAATCGTCTTCCTTCTTCTACTTCTTCTTCCATTTTGTTCCTTTTTCTTTTTTTTTTTTTTTTTTATTATCTCTTTCTTCCCTTCTTCCATTTAGTCTTCTTCTTTTCAATCTTCTTTCATATTCTTCGCCCTTTTATTCCTTTTCTTCTTCCTCTATTTTCTTCCATTTTCTTGTACTTTCGTCTTCTTCCTTCTCCTCTTCTATCTCGTCCATATTTTTTCTTCTTTTTTTCTCTCCTTTCATCTTCCCTATCCCTTTCTTCTTCTTCTTCTTCTTCTTCTTTTCATTCTCTTCATTCCTCCATTTGTCTACATATTTTTTACTTTTTCTTCTCCCCCCCACCCATTTTCTTCATTTCTTTCATTTTCTTCGTCTTCATTTTTCTCTGCTTCTTCTTCATACTTTTTATTTTCTTCATCTTTTTCTTTCTCTCCTTCTTCTCCTTCTTCTTCTTCTTCTTTTTTATCCGTTTTCTAAATCTTTTCCCCGTTTCGATATCTCTTCTTCTATTTCCACTTTTCTACTTATTCCTCCGTATATAATACTTCATCTCGTTCTGTTTCGTTATATCTTATTCTCTTTGTTTTCCATTTCCCAATTCTTCTTCTTCTTCTTCTTCTTCTTCTTCTTCTTCTTCTTCTTCTTCTTCTTCTTCTTCTTCTTCTTCTTTTTCTTTTAATATTACCTCTTCGTCCCCTTTTCTATTCGAAAAGAGAATGAACGAGAACTTCGCGTAGATGAAGATGGCCGGCGAGGAAAGAGCTTGAGTTGGTTTACTGTTACCACGAACACAATTTTCTGCGGTAACGGGTGATCGTAAAAGGTGTGCAACTGCTGCTAACACTTTACGGCTAACTGGTAGTGGAGAGAAACACCTGACGGGAAAACTACGAATTCTGAGACCTCCTCCTTTCCTTTCCTTTTTGTTTCTTTTATTTTCTCCCTCTTTTCTTTTTTTAATATTTTTTTTTCTTTTTTTTTTTTTTTTTTTAATCGGAACTCCCACCACCACTTTTTCCCGACGCTGCGTTTCACTTTTTTCCTTACCTCGCGTGGCTTAAAGGGCTGATGGGGGCAAAAATAAATGAAAGAAAAAAACCAAGAGGAGAAGGAGGAGGAGGAGAGAGAGAGAGAGAGAGAGAGAGAGAGAGAGAGAGAGAGAAATAGAAAGGGAAAAAGGTGAATAGAGTTGCGCGCTAATGTATTTCGATTTTCACCATCTTTTATTTATTTCGTTCAGTATTTTTATTTGATTAATGAAGAACATATTTTTCTTACTATTCTTTCTTACGTATTTTCTTTTTTTTTTCGTCTTTTTTGGAAAATAAATGATCAACATATATATATATATATATATTTTTTTTTTAATTTGGTCGGTATAAATCAAAGATAAATAATAACAATTCCTGTACCGAAATAAAAAAACATTTCTTTGGAAGAAAAAAAAATAAAAAGATAGAAAGAGAATCATCAAAAAACACACACACACACATCTAATGATCATTGAACACTATTGTATTTATAATAATTACATTACAATTAATCAAAATTTCATTATAATTTTTAAAATACTGGATTTACATATATGAAACACCGATAAAAATGAGATTATATATACGCGTGTAAAAAAAAAAAAATGAAAAAAAAAATAAAAAAAAAAAATAAAAGCAAATAAAAAAAAATTCCTACTACAATAACGACACACACACACACACACACACACACACACACACACACACACACACACATCTTAATCTAAGATATATTTATATCTTTTCGACCATATCAAATTATCTTTCTAATTATCTCAAGACAGTCCAATTGTCTCCTTCACTTATAAGTTCACAAAAAAATCACTGCGATCTATAATTTTTCTTCGTCGTCGTTCGAACGAAAAAAGAAAAAAGAAAAAAAAAGAAAAAAGAAAAAAAAGAAAGAAAGAAAGAAAGAAAACAATAAAAAGCATTCCCAACCCCGTGCTCTCCGTTCCAAGCGCTCCCCTCCCGGTCCCCGCCACCCTCCACCCCCTCGTGTATTTCCATTCGTCCGTATAATTTTAATTCTTACCGCTTCCGCTCTTTATCTCACCGGCGAAGAGGCTCGCCGAGCGAGTTTGACGTTATTGAAAAGAAAGATTTTTCTCTCGACAACGTCTCCTACCCTCTTCCCTTACTCCCTCCTCCCACTCGTCTTTTCCCCTTCCAACCACCCATCTACCCCCTCTCTCCCTCTCTCTCTCTCTCTCTTTCACTCTCTCTCTCTCTCTATGTTGGATTTCTTCGAAAACGAGAGCCAACCACGGTACAAAGACGGGGTGGTGCGGCGAGACGGGTCAAGAGGCCACCCTACACTTTTCCACTCTTATCCATTTCTCTCTCTCTCTCTCTCTCTCTCTCTCTCTCTCTCTCTTTCTTCCTCTTTTTATACTCCTTTCTGGCAGTGGTAATCGGAAGGTCGTCGTTAATCTCGAGAATCGCGAGAGGAAAGAGGTTCGAGGAGTAATTAAAGCGCAGACGAGTCTAATACCAGATTCATACGACGAGGACGATGGTAGGCGGCGGGCGGGCGGGAGGGAGGGAGGGAGGGAGGGAGGGAGAGGGAAACTGCTGTTGGGTGACTGGCTCTGGCGAGGAGTGCCGGAGGAGGAGGGGGTGGAGGAGGGGGTGGCGGTGGCAATAGTAAAGAACCGAGGACTCCGTTATGGCTTTTGTCTACGTTGATATTTTATCCAAAGTCGTCGTCATCGTAGTAGTCATAGTAGTAGTCACGGTAGTAGTCATAGTAGTATTAGTAGTATTGATGGAACTTCTCACTGAACGAGCTGCCCCCCCCCTCTCTCTCTCTCTCTCTCTCTCTCTGCTTCTCTCGGTTTCGCTAATAATTCCATCCTTCTCTATTACTTCACGTCTATCTCTCTCTATCTCTCTCTCTCTCTCTTTCTCTCTCTCTCTCTCTCTCAGTTTATCTAATAATTCTATCCTTCTCTATTACTTCACGTCTCTCTTACTCTCTCTCTCTCTCTCTCTCTCTCTGTCTCTCTCTCTCATCCTTAACGCGAATTTATTATTTAACGTTCGTATTATATTACCTCGAGTGTAGCATAGTCGTCGGGCCAACGATCATGCAAATCGTTCGCAAATGAATAGCGACGGGAGGGAGAGGGAGAGGGAGGTGGGGAGGTGAAGGGAAGGAAAACAAGGAGAAAAAAAATGTAAGGAAAAAAAAGTATCAGGAAAGGGGAGAGGTGCGGTAGAAGAAGGAGGAGGAGGAGGAGGAGGGGGGGGGGGAGGGTAAAGAGGACAGAGAGAGAGAGAGAGAGAGAGAGAGAGAGCGTCGCACGCGTATGTGAGCACACATCACGTGCTTACATGCGCGTACGTTAACAAACGTGACGACGAGGATTACTTAGAAATTTAGCGACTCCTCGCTAATTCGTTTCCCCGTTTTTAGTTTGTGGAAAGAAACTAACGTGACGTACGTTTCTTTCAAAATGTCAGGGCAAAAACGATAGTGCGTACGTGATTTCTACGGTAGTAAGTCGTATTACGTTACAATTTTCAATTAACGTCGATTGAATTTCTATTAACGTCGTTTACGTTAATTGGTCCGATGGTCAATGAAGAGGCATGGGGGAAAGAACGGTTTGTGTGTGTGTGTGTGTGTGTGTGTGTGTAAAAAAGGTATACGAGCTTATAAGAAACAGAATTGATTACTATAGCACACATACAGAAAAGAGAAGAGAAGAGAGAGAGAGAGAGAGGAGAGGTATCTCCAGTGAAATTCATTAAGTAGTAAACTCGTATAGTCACTTTTTATGGTTTTCGGTTATGCTGAACGAAAGAAGAAAAAAAGAAAAAGGAAAAAAAATATATCGAACGTTAACAAGTCAAGTCTCAACCCACCCCACGTCTTCTTAACCCCACTCCACACACACACACACACACATACACACGGACACACACACACACACACACAAAACCGGAATCCATCCAAGTCCTGCTATGGAATGTATTTCAGATGAATACGATTTACGATTCTCACGATATATAAATATTTACGATATATTTTTCAAGATATATTTCGTTAGATAATAATAAATAAATTGATAAGTGTAAATAAATTGCCCCGTGATTGTACGTGTACTTTTATGTAGGTATCTGTCGTCGATTCAACCGAAATAAAGAAAAAAAAAAAAAGGACAAATAAACGAATAAATAAACAAATTGATTAATTAATTAATTAAATTAGAGAGTAAGGTAAAAAAAGAATGAAAGAAAAAAAGGAAAGAGAAGAGAAGAAAAGTTTCAACGTATTAACGATTCCATTAAATCTTTTCTTTTTTTTTTTTTTTTACTTTTCATCAAACGTTATAAACGTTTCTCGCGTTTATATATATATATATATATATATATATATATATATATATATATCGTATAATTCAAATTTAATCAGGTGTGCAATAATTATTGACTCACCCCGTATACACAACCACTGTTCACGATTATGTAGAAGTATTACACGCATACGCACGCACACATACAGACACATACACACATACATACGCCGCACGAACGTAAATATGCTTACATGTTTATACGTATGTGTGTATGTATATATATATACATATGTGTTTGTGTGTGTGTGTGCGTGAGTGTTTAAATGTATTCCCCAAAGAGTTATTTCGCACGCGAACATTTTCTCGTTAAATGGATGAAGTCTCGGCAAATTTCTTCTTCCTCTTCTCTCCCTCTCTCTCTCTCTCTCTCTCTCTCTATTTTTTTCTTCCTTTTTCTTCTTCTTCTTCTCCTCCTTCTTTCTTACTCTTTTTTTTCTCTTTTCTCTTAGAGATTCCCTTGCAAATTCCTTTCATGGCGTTCCCGATACCGGACCATCGTCCGAATCGCCGCGAGACGAACGAAATTCCGCTAAGGTTGTCGCACTTTCTTCTGGAACGCGACATTCCTTATCTTTTCTCTCTCTCCTCTCTCTCTCTCTCTCTCTCTCTCTCTTTCTTCCTTTTTCTCTTCCGTATTTCTTTCGAAAGGTACGAAGAACCAACCCGATCGATCGTAGCCGTACCGCGCGCGCGGCCTCCCCCCACCCCGTCTATTGGAATTTGAATAAAACGCCAGTTTATTAGGGTAAGAAAGGTGGAAAGGGGTTCGGGTCCGCGGGGGGAGGGGTATAATAAAAAGAAACGATCGAAAATGTCAGACCAAACTAACTTCTCGAATTAACTCACGAGAATTTATCTACATACATATATATATATATATATATATATATATATATATATGTATGTATGTATGTATGTATTTATGTATGTATTTATGTATGTATGTATGTATGTTTGTATGTGTGTGTATATGTATGTGTGCATATACATATAAGGTAATTCCGAGAAAATGTAAATTTAAACAATTCAAATGTCATCTTTATTAATAAAACATAATGTTTAACCATCTATCTTGAAATGGACGTTAGATTTTTGTTACGATTCGAAATCTTGTCAAACGGACGTTGACTCGTATGTTTGTGTGTGTGTGTGTGTGTACGGACGTACGTACGTAACGTATGTACGTATATACCTATACATATCGTAATATCGAGAAAATGTAAATTTAACCAAATCCATCGAACGTATTAGAAATGTCATCTGTATATTATTATAACGTATTAGAAATTTCATCTGTATGTTATTATAACGTATTGGAAACGTCATTTGTGTATTATTATAACGTGATGTTTATTAACCGTCGATCTTGAAATTGACGTTAGATCCGTTTCGATTCGAGATCTTGTTAAACGGACGTCGACCTATATCTTTTTTTATTTCATTTCTTTCTTCTCTCTCTCTCCCTCTCTCTCTCTCTCTCTCTCTCTCTCTTTCATTTCGTTTCCTTCCTTTTCTACTATCAATGAAAATTGAAGAAAGAAAAATCAAATTAGGCGCGAGATGGAGGGAAGGTAGAAGGTTAAGAATAAGAAGAAGAAAAAGAAGAAGAAGAAGAAGAAAAATAAGAAGAAGGGAAAGAAAAAAATAAAAAGATTACGAAGTTCCTCGTGAGAGGATCGAAGCGTGTCTAATTGATTTCTCGCATTAATGATCGGCGAAAACGTCCATATGCGAGAATGCATCGGCGTATGCATCCTCTCAGCAGATGCATCGAGATGAACGCACACATACGCACATTATATATATACATATATATATATATATATATATATATATATATATATTTCTCTTTCTCTTATTATGCGTCCTGCTATGACCAAATACATATATACACACATACAACATACATACATATATGTGTATATATATATATAATATATATATATATGTTCGAAGAGGTGCAGCACACACTTATATACATTTAAAAAAGAAATGCACGCGTATATGTATGTATATACGTTCAACCAGAGACGATCTTGGCTTTATATAATACAAACGTACGGCGATTCGCGAAGTATATAGGGACCCATGGACCCCATGGAATGCCCGGTGGTATAGTTTATGCATTGACCACATTCCTCTCCCATGCCTTGGAACGCTCCTCTTCCTTTATCTCTTTCCTTTTAATACACCTACGTTCTCTCTCTCTCTCTCTCTCTCTCTCTCTCTCACTCTCTCTCTCTTATTCTCTCTTACTAATGCACGAGGGTCCAATATACAGGGTGAACCCTTACGAAACGAACAGTATACGAATAAAACAAAAGTTGCACGGATAACGACCGGGGAATAACGAATTTCTTTTTCTCTCTTTCATCCTCCTTTACGATTGCAACGTAATCTCGTTTAGATTGACGACAAAAAAAAGAAAGAGAAAAAGATGAAAACGCTGAAAAAAGAAAAAAGAAAGAGATTCGTTACATTCGTCGAAGGGAAAATTAATTGATTTATTTATTTACTCGTTTAATTTAAATTTATTAATTAACTGCCGATTCGATGTCATTAACGTGACTCGATCGATCGTTCATGCGTTGTACATACCTACTCGTACTCGTTGTTCGTTTCTATAGTTTCGATTTCGAGAACCACCATTGGGTCTCTCTCTCTCTCTCTCTCTCCCTCCTATTCACTTCATCCCCCTCTTCTCTCTCTCTCTCTCTCTCTCTCTCTCTCTCTCTCTCTCCTCAAAGGGCCTTACCACTCGCACATGGGCAAAGCCACGTGATGTTGACACACACACTCGCACGTACACACACACACACACACACACACACACACACACACACACACACACACACACACACACACACACACACACACGCGAGACACATCCGTCGTCCTTGCAATACCTTATATTCGTTTCGTCATGAGGAATTTACACTTCTCTCTAATAATTATTAGAAAGAAGTGGGAGAAGGATAAGTAGGAGGAGAAGGAGAAGGAGGGGAGGATAAGGAGGAGAAGAGGAGGAAAAAATCAAAAAAAAAGAAAAAATGAAGAAAACGAAGAGACGAAGACGAGAATAATAATAATAATAACAATAAGATGATGATGATGATTATTATTATTATTATTATTATTATTATTTCTATCTCGTTCTGATCGAACGAATTGAAAAAGAAATAGAAAAAAAAAATAAATATATATATATATATATATATAAAAAGACAACTCATAGAGTTTTCGTTATATAGAGTTTTAAAAAACGTACGAAGGCGATCTATTCATTCCCAAGTACAACGGGTGGTGAAAATCATCTGGTTTCGTCTCGTCTCATCTAATTTCAATGCGATTTCGTTTCTCTGCCATTCATCCCTCCCCCAATCCCCTCTACCGCCCCAATATCCTCGTTTCATCTTATCTAATCTCATTTTCATCTCGGACTCTCGTCTCATCGAGAATCTGTTCGAGCAATCCACAACGGCAGATGTTTCGCTGGACGAAGATACGGGGAAACGAAGTGCAAGAGAAAGATAAGAGATAGAAACAGAGAGAGAGAGAGAGAGAGAGAGAGATTGAGAGAGAGAGAGAGAGAGAGAGAGAGAGAGAGAGAGAGAAAGTTACAGAGAGTTACAGAGCAGAACTTTGAAAGGACGTTCCTCTCTCTCTTTCTCTCTCTCTCTTATTCTCTCTTTTTTCTCTCTCTCTCTCTCTCTCTCTCTCTCTCGACAAACTGGAAACCGATGAGTATCTCGAGCGACGACGACGATGAAAACTTCCCATCCCGAGAGATGCTCGGTTAGCTCGAGCAAACGACGAAATATGTTAACGAGCCGGCTAGAATTAAAAGACCAGAGACCGGCTACGAGACGTGTAAGCACAGAAGAGAGAGAGAGAGAGAGAGAGAGAGAGAGAGAGAGAGATTCTCTTTTCCAACTTGCCGCGAGCTGAGCGCGATTCGTTTTGTAAACGAGATTCGCATGCTACGAACAGATTTCTATCTTTTTCGTGCGTCCGTATATACTTAACTGTATCAAGAAAAAAAGAAAAAGAAAAAAGGGAAAAGAAAAAGAAGGAGAGAGAGAGAGAGAGAGAGAGAGAGAGAGAGAGAGAGAAAGGAAAAGGAAAAGGATCTAAAGAGAGAAGGAAGACAAAATAGAAGAGGAAGGATGAGAGGAGGAGGAGGAGGAGGAGGAGGAGGAGGAGGAGGTGAGAGAAAAAAAAAGATTACCTCCTTCCCGAACCTCGCGAGAAAGGGAAAAGAATGAGATATGGAAAAAGGTGAAAAACGAAAGAACAAAAAGAGGAGGTAAGAAGAGGGGGGGGAAAAAAAAGGACGACGACGACGACGACGACGACGACAAAGCTAGAGACAAAAATTGCGACGACGAATTGCTATGGACTTGAAAACGACGACTAGGGGATGCCGAAATCAAATGGAATATTAATGGCATGAAATAAAATTAAGACTAAAATTAAAATTGATATCGAATCAAATAAAATAATAAAGTGAAATGATGAAATAATGATAATAATAAAAAAAAACAAAAAAAAAAAAGAAAGAGAGAGGAAGGAGAAGACAAAAAAGGGTTTTCTTTTCAATTTTTTCTTCTTTCCCACCCTTCTCTCTCTCTCTCTCTCTCTCTCTCTCTTTCTTTTTCGTTTGATTAGCACTTACTTCTTGATTTCTCTTTCGCGAACGAAGCGTGCAAGGACCGAGGATCCTTGAGAGTGAAAAATAAGAAGAAGAACCAAAAGAAGAAGAAGAAGAAGAAGAAGTATAAGAAGCAGAAGAAAAAGCAGAAGAAGAAGAGGAGGAGGAGGAGGAGGAGGAAGAGGAAGAAGAGAAAAAAGAATAATAAAAAATAAAAAGGAAAAGGAAGAGAGAAAGAGAGAGAGAGAGAGATATATATAGAAAGAGAGAAAAAAATGAAAGGATTCTGGAGGATGGTTGGTAGTCTGGACCGTGTCGCACGCTCTCTCTCTCTCTCTCTCTCTCTCTCTCTCTCTCTCTCTCTCTCTATTTTTCTCTCTTTCTATCCTTGTCTAGCGTGCATGCGTGAGCGCGCGCGCTCACGGCGATCTCACCGAGAGAGGAGTATAGTTAAATGTGGGAGCGCCTTAGGT
>OU964982.1:1941254-1943754 GCA_918808275.2 Dolichovespula sylvestris
CTCTCTCTCTCCCTCTCTCTCCCTCTCTCTCTCTCTCTCTCTCTTACTCTCATTAACCCTTTACACGATTTTTCCTTTTACGAGAAACCGACGACTACCCGCGTGTGTCGAAGGTAAAAAAAGAATGCTCGAGGAACGAGAGAGAGAGAGAGAGAGAGAGAGAGAGAGAGAGAGAGAGAGAGAATGTGTGAAAAAAAAGAAAGAGAGACAGAGAGAGAGAGAGAGAGAGCTTGGAAATTTCCGTGATGATCAAACGTAGAAAAATAAAGATGATTATGAAAAAAAAAAAAAAATGAAGGAAAAAAAGAAAAGAGAGAACAAATAGAAATAGTACATCTATTAAGCGTCGAGTGAAAACTATCGATATGTTTTAATATTATTATGTGATCGATAGAGAGACAACGAGTGTATGTGTGTGTGTGTGAGAGAGAGAGAGAGAGAGAGAGAATGGCTAGAGATAGAAAAGAAAAAGAAGTAGAGAAAAAAAAAATGAATGATTAGAAAGCATCGAAAGATACGTCGAGTACACGTGCGAACGATTCTAATCTTTTAAAATCACTTGAAAAAGCTTATCGCATTGGCGGTCGGTTATGCATTTATCGCGATAAAAACGTAACACGCTAATACAAATATACGTACACATATAATATATACAACATACATAGATACATGTGAACATACGTACGTATGTATAATATGTATGTATGATATGTATGTATGTATGTATATGTTTGTCGCTTTAAGTGTATAAAAGGTGCCTCGGCTAGCGTGCGACAAAGTTCATATATAGTGTGTTTTCACAGTGCAATTCACGCTCTAGAAAATATCGTTGGGATCGATCGACGTTTGATCCGTTGACCGAACTGATTTCCCTTTGTTTAACGAATTACTTTCAACGTGTGCCCGCTCAAAGCCTTTCAAAGTACAAGAGATATTAACTAATACTCGCGATGCGTTTGAAAAAAAAGGAAAATATCGATCGGCATGTCCGCTCTTTAACCAATACAAAAAATCTTTTACCATACGTGTGTACCGTATGTATGGGCATGCGTGTATGTGTTTGTGTGTATGTACGTGTGTACGTACGTGGTATACGGCGATTGAAAAAATCTCGGATACTTTTTCGCTCGGTTTCTTTCTCATCTTTTATTCTTTCTTCTTCTTCTTTTTCTTTTTTTTTTTTTTTTACTTTCGCTTCTTTATTTTTTGATTTATTGATTAAAAAAAAAATAAATAAATAAATAAAGTAAGTAAATAAATTTAATAAAATAAAACGAAACTCTTTTCTTTTTTTTTCCTTCGCAGAGGAAAAAGAATTAAAGATATTTGCGTGGGATCATCTCTTGATTGTTCTTTCTTTTCTTCTTATTTTATTTTATTTTTATTTATTTATTTATTTATTTATTTATTTATTTATTTATTTATTTTTTCTTTATTTTTAATCTTTCCTTTTCTACTCCAAGAAGAAAAACCTTAAAGAATTTTTATTAATATAATATAATATATATATATATATATATATATATGTGTGTGTGTGTGTATATGTATGCATATAAAAAAAAAAAGGAAAGAAAAGATAGACGCTATTTATTCTTCACATACATATTCATTTAAAGGAAAAAAAAAGAAAAAAAAAGAAAAAAAGAAAAAATAACAGAAAGAAAGAAAGAAAAGAAAAGAATAATTCCTGCATTTGAACGTGTAACAATTATGATAAACATCATTATAAATGCCCTTTATTAACATTATTAACAATTGACATTATTAACATTATTACATACGTAATATTATAATTGAAAATAATTGAAAAGAATCTGTCATTATGAAAGAAAACCCGCGAGAGTAATCCGACCGATGATTTATGCACAATGCAGCTGTATATTTAGAAAATGGAGGATTTGATTTCTTTTTCTTTTTTTTTTAATATAAAACATTTAATGGAAAAATTAATTTTAATTGAATTATTTTCCTCATTCTTTCTTGTCGACGAAACACTCGTGAAACGTTGTCGTGAGAGAAAAAAAGAAAAAAAGAGAGAGAGAGAGAGAGAGAGAGAGAGAGAGAGACCGAAACGAGAATTAATGGAAAGGAAAGTGTAAAAAGCGAAATCGAACAAATATTTCGATACTATTTCTCCCTTCTTTTTTTTTTTTTTTAAATAGAAAAAGAAATGGAAGGGATTGAGTTTTATACATATACACACACATACAAACATCTCTCTCTCTCTCTCTCTCTCTCTCTCTCTCTCTCTCTATTTTTGTTCGATTTGTCAAACGCAGACATATACGAAAAGACGCATGCCCATGTAACGTTTAAAAGAGAAACGAAACGCATGCCGATTGAAAGAGCGCGAATCTGTACACGCGTGAACACAACTATACACACACATGCTCACGCACATACATATATACATACATAAATACATATATATATACATACATAAATACGTATATATATATATATGTATATATGTATATATATATATATATATATATATATA
>OU964982.1:1946254-1958754 GCA_918808275.2 Dolichovespula sylvestris
AGAGAGAGAGAGAGAGAGAGAGAGAGAGAGAGAGAGAGAGAGGAAGAGAGAAGAAGATGGAGAGATTTCTTGTAAGAACGGAGGCTGTCAAAAAATGAAGGATCGTCGACGAAAAGAGGCAAAGAGAAAGATAAAGACAGATATATATATATATATATATATATATATATATATATATATATATATATATATATAGATAGATAGATAGATAGGTAGAGAGAGAGAGAGAGAGAGAGAGAGAGAGACTATATAAAGGAAGAAACGGAAGGATGAAGGAGGAATCTCACCGGACGGGAACAATGGCCGAAAATTACTCGTGCAAAATTGTTGAAAAGGAGAACTTAAAGAGGGATAGAAATAAACGAAAATGGGTGGTGGGGAAGAAAAAAAAACCAAGAACGTTAATGAATAGTAGGGGGTTGAGAAAGGGTAAAGGGATGATAGGAAGGGAAGGGTAGGTTAGGGAAGGTAAGGGTGGAGGCGGAGAGAATTTGCGAAGAGATTGGACGGATTTACATAAGATTCGACAAGTTTGTCTAGCTGGGACTTATTTACCGTAAGGCGCATTATAACACACTAACAGGTGACTCAATTTTTATGTACGGGGCAGGGGGGGAAAGGGAGAGGAAACATATATATTTTAAAAGCTTACTTCTACCAAACAACGATATAATATATATGTGTGTGTGTGTGTGTGTGTGAAAGAAAATATCGTCCATATTAACTATATTAGTTAAAATCAAAGGCAAACAAACGAAAAAGAATAAAAAAGAGAAAGCTCTACTAAAAAGCAAGTACATATTTGATCAATCGAAAATGGACTCTTTAAAAGTGTATAATAAATTAAAAGTACCCCTCGCACCCGTTCGTACGATCGATCATTGTTTATTAATTTATTAAACCGCACGAAAACGATATTGAGAGACGTTGAGTGGAAAATGAAAAATACGAAACAAAAAGAAAAAAGAAATTTAATAAAAAAGAGAGAGAGAGAGAAATACACAACACACAAACACACACACATATATATTAACACGTACGCACATACATATATATATATATATATATATATATATGTGTGTGTAAGTATAAAAAAAAAATTCGTAACAATAAAGAGTGAACGTCGTTACGTTAATATCTATACTTGTACAAAATTAATTATATCGTTCGTTATCGAAAGAAAAAAAAAAGCTTTAAAGAACCCCTTTTACACCTCCTACGCGTACTTCAGTAAAATAATGGATTATCACTCTCGTTCGCTTACTTAATTACTTACACACTTACATGCATACACATACACAAATATATAAACCCAACCATCCATCCATATATCCATCCATCCATATATATACATACATACATACACACATACATACATACATACATACATACATACGCACGTACGAACGTACATATAATATATACGCAAATACATGTAAAATATCGATATCAGGGTGCTAATGGGAGATGGGTGGGGATCAGGGTCTTAACTCCACTTCGAACACACTTCTCCATAGCGTATGAACCAACTCCGCCCCAACCCCTCCTCCCTCCCACCCCTTTTTGCATCATCTCCTTCACACTCGCTAATTTAACTAATTACAGTCGTTCGTTCAAGTTCATGCTTACGTCTACAACACAAACACACACACACACTCACACACACATAACACACACACATTCTCTCTCTCTCTCTCTCTCTCTCTCTCTCTCTCTCTCTCTCTCTCTCTTTTTCTTTTCGTCTTCCTTTCCTTTTCGCGCGCACGAGCACGACCATCGGTGTCGGATTAAGCTCTAATTACATGTGGAATTTGAGTTGGTTTAATTAGGTCGTAGGGGTTAGAGTAAGAGGGAGGGTGGAGGGAAGGGGTGGGCATGGGGGTGCAACGAGGGATGGACGCTAAGGGATGGAGAATGTGGTGGAACGACGGGGGTGGGACCGAAAAGATTCATGGCAGGGTCCAGCCCAACACGAAACACGCATCAGTCATACGTTTGTCGAAAAAAAGAAAAAGAAAAGAAAAAGAACACCATGAAATTTTATATCCCCATACTTATCGTCGACGTCGTCTTTATAATAATCTATCGAATGTCATCGAGAACGATCGAACGTGATCAGAAATGATTTTTTCCTTTTTTTTTTTTTTTACTTTTTACTTTTGATTTTTCATTGATCTTCTCTTATTTGTCCTCTTTCTTCTTCTTCTTCTTCTTCTTTCAATTTTCATGTTCATTTTTTTTCTTCGTTGTTTTTATTATCTCTATCTCTTTTTTTCTCTATCCATCTATCTATCATCTCTCTTTCTCTCTCTCTCTCTCTCTCTAGCTCTTTCTATGCTCGTCAACGTCGAAAGTAATTAGATACCGTCTAACGATCGGTTAGAACAAACGAACATTCATTACGACGAGTCTGAAAAAACTGATCGTTGAACGATCGAAAACACACGCATCCTATACTAACCAGGTAGATCGCAAACATACAAACAAACATACAAGGAAACACAAACGCACACGGACAGTAAGACGCATGCACGTATGTATGTATATTATGTATGTATGTACGTAGTAAAAGTAGAGAACTTTTTAATTGTCGCCAATTAAAATTACCGACTATCCGCGTATGATATCAAAAAGCAGAAGGACGATCGATATTACATATTCTCTCCGAGTTTACATTGTAAACGACATATGTATTCAAATATGTACGTATATACATACATACATACTTACATACATACATACATACATGGATAGATACATACATGCATAAACATATAAACGGACAAATAAATGGATATGTAGATAGATTGATAAATAGATAGATAGTTAGATAGATGGATAGATGGATATGTTGATAGATGTGTATTAGAGTGTCCCCTAAGTTTCTTCCGTATTCATTTCGTATGAAAAGAAAAAAAAAAAAACGAGGAAGAAACTTATGGAACAACCGTGTATATACAGGGTGTTTCAGCTAAAGGAGGCCGCCTAAATATATTTTCTTTGTTTTTTATGATGCGACAAACTTTTTTGGTATACTTTGAATGGTTTAAAAAAAGATATGTTATGAAGTGTATATAAATAATATTAATAGTTTATATATATATATATATATATATATATATATATATATTTATATATAATAGTATAATGTTATAGGCGGCCTCATTTACCTGAAACATCCTGTATATTATAAATGAACGGACAAATTTTGCTGACAATATTTCTACGATGTCGTGTATTGTTCAAACTAAGCGTAAACAAATCTACAAACAAACAAATTAAACGAACGTACGTACGCGCGAATGACCGTACAAATTACACTAACTTTTAATTTCATTGCGATTGTTAACTCCTCCAATTATATCGCAAAGCGATGGAAAATGAGGACGGCTGATGGAAAATTATCATTACCGCGACGATTATTAATTAATTGCGATAAAGCGAATCGATGCGAATCGTAAACTAAGTCCTTCGGTATGCTCGTACAATCGTTATGTATCGTTTATCGAATAACTTTCGTTAATCGATCTTTTCATTTTCATTTTCGTTTTCGTAAACGAACATCAAACATGTATCTCTTTCATTATCGGACATCGGCATTTGTGAAGTTCAAATACTTATTCGATATATATATATATATATATATATATATATATATATATATATAAATTCTCTCTCTTTCTCTCTTTTTCTGTTTCGATAAGAACTCCCTCGTGAACTCAATACTATTCCTGAAATCCTTTCTTTCTCATCGGTTTCATCGTCGATAAATCTTGCTTTCCCGAAAGAGAGAAATTACGAGAAAAAAAAAAAATTAAAAACAAAAAGAAAAATAAAAAATAAAAAAAAAAAGAACGTTGATAGTTTTGAAGCACAGAAAAGGCCATAGAATTTCGTTTATTTTTCGTGTACAATATCTCGTTTATTTTTTTCTTTTTTTATTCAAATTTCTTTATACCATATCACGTAGCCAAACCTACGTACGTACGTATGTACGTGTATATGGAAAAAAAATGATTATACATACATACGGTGCATACATATACACCGAGATGAAATAAATTAAAAAACACTTTTCTTTCTTTTTTTTTTTTGTCAAAGTTTCTTAAAACATTTCACGCAGCCAAACCTACGTACGTACGTATGTATGTACAAATGAAAAAAAAAAAAAATGATTATACCTAAATACATGTATAAATACATAAAGTATATACATATATAGATTTGTTAACTGTCTTCTTTTCTCTTCTTTCTTTCTTTTTTTTTTCAAAGTCCTTCAGACAATATCGTCCAGATAAACCCACGTACCTACATACCTACGTACGTATGTACATATAAAAAAAAAAAAAAAAAAAAAAAAAATGATTACATACACACATTTATACATACATAACCTATATACATACATAGATTTGTGAACTTCTATCTTTATTTTTTCAAAGTTCTTCATACGATATCATCTAGATAAAACCACGTGCATACGTATGTATGTATGTACATAAAAAAAGAAAAAAAAAATGATTACATACATACGAACGCACATACACACATGTATACATACGTACGTGTACACAGTGATAGAGAATAGATCGTAAACTTTGATCGTTGTAAACATTTTCGTTTCGGCGAGGAACAGAACGTAACCAATACCGATTTATCTAATAAACACAATCCTTACAACTATCTTTATTTTAGTTGAACGTGAAATCACGTTACAGGTTTGTTAGTGATAATCCGAGTCCGGTCGTTATCTCGTACGATGCAACTGCAACCGTCGTTACATTATACGGAAGTACGAGGAGTAGAGAAGTAAGAAGTAGAATATAGGGAGAGAGGGGATGGTGGGGTGAACGAAGAAGAAAAAGAAGAAGAGGAGAGGAGAGAGGAGGTAAAGGAGGAGGAGGAGGAGGAAGAGGAGGAGGAGTATGGACTTTATCGGTTCATCCAATCCATAAAACGATTCGGGATATCTTTCGAGATAAGAGAAAAGCAAAGGAGGACTTACACGAACGTTATCTTCACGGTTTCAAACGCCATTAGTTTCGCTTACTCACCTACGTACTCACGTACGTACGTATGGGAAACACCATAATCCATTCGACTCGTAATATTCTATCGTGTAACTCACACAGGTATACTCACCTGAAAGAAGAAAAAAACAAAGGGAAAAATTAAACAATGAGAGACAAGATAAAATATATGTATAATATTTAAATAAATAAATATATATATATGTATGTGCAATATATATGTATATATGTATATTTATATATACATATATATATATATATATATATATATATATATATATATGTATGTACGTAAAATAAATGATAAGAGGATAATACTTCAACGAAATGATACATCGTTTTCTTTGCTTTACGTTATCGGTTTAAACAGAGATCGTTCGATGACGTCATCGGTCGATCGATGACGATCGATCGATCGATCGATCGTTTTATATTATCGAATCGAAAGAGACAAGAGAGAAAGAGAGAGAGAGAGAGAGAGATAGAGTGATCCATCGGGAAAATGTATTCGAGTGTAACACCGTTCCCTCACCCCGTTCTTAACAACTTCTCTCATCCTCCACTCTCCACCACCAACCCTTCCATCCCCCTAGCCCGCCCCCACCTACCCTCCCCCTATATATCCCCTTTTGTGAGCGTGTAGAAACAAATATTGACGAGGGATCGTCCTCGTATCGTGTTCGATAAAATTATCGTACTCGAAGCGCGTCATTTTTCAAAATATCGTGAACCAAAATGATGGGATATCGTTAGCGAGTATCTTTGGTAATATCGTCGATTGACGTTTTATAAATGGAATGAACGAATCGGTACTTTTCTATTCTTGTTTCTTTTTTTATTTTTTTTTTTATTTTTATTCATTTTATGTTTCTTTTTTTTTTCTTTTTTCTTTGAACACTTAGGAACACCTTCACAGGTCTTTCTAATAGCGCTTTTAGGAATATCTCGAAACGACGTTGGACTTTTCAAAGTGCGTCGATTGAGAAAGTTCGAAATTTATCTCTGAAAATAAAATAAAAAGAAAATTAAAAAAAAAAAAAGAAAAAAAGAGAGAGAAAAGAAAGGGGAGAGAAGAAGGGAAAACGTAAGGTATTTTCACTTTCTTCTTTTCAATTTTGAAATAAAAAGAAATGAAAAAAAAAAAAAGAAGAAAGAAGAAAACGAAAACGAAGATATTTTCATTCTTTTTTCGTTGCGATATTTTTTTATCTCCTTTAAGTTCATTTCCGAGACGCATGATGCGCATCTTTACGTGAAAGAAAGAAGAAAAGAAAAACGAACGAACGAACGAACGAACAATTATTTTTCTCGTATACGAATGAAATGAAATAAAATGAAATCAAGCAAAATGAAATATAAGAAAATAAAATAAAAATAAAATAATGCAAAATAAGATGAAATAAAATGAATTGAAACAATCAAGAAGATGAAACAAAATAAAATAAAATGATATATAATGGAAATAAAATGAAACAAAATGAAATAAAAGAAAAATAAAATGAAATAAAATAAGATAAGATGAAATGAAATGAAATCAAATCAAATGAAATCAAATAAAATAAAATAAAATAAAACACAACATAATAAGACATAATAAAATGAAATAAAATGGAATAAAATGTAATAAAATCAAATAAACTAAAATGTCATTAAATGAGTTTGAATTATATTATATTAAAAAATGGAAAAAGCCGGTTATATCGGGTCTGTAATATTAAACGGGTTAAATCATTCTCTCTCTCTCTCTCTCTCTCTCTCTCTCTCTCTCTCTCTCTCTCTCTCTCTCTCTCTCTCTCCCTCTCTCTCTCTTCGTCAGATTTGAGAAATAACTAAAGCTAAGATGAGAAGCTGCGGTATTATATCGCGACGAGAGAAGAACTGGGTATCGTCACGAAGGTCGAGAATTCCTCTTCGATCGTTGCAACAGGAACAAGACAGAGAAAGATATATATATATATATATATATATATATATATATATATATATATATATAGAGAGAGAGAGAGAGAGAGAGAGAAAGCTACGACGAGAGGGACCCTGGGACGGCTATAAATTACCGGCTAATATCTCATAATTACCGAGCGAGAGCAGACTCGAGGAATGCTATGGCAACGACTCTCAGCATGCAGGTATGCCAGACGAATCCTTTTCTCCTTCGAATTTGCACGAAGATGGAGTTGCCCTCGTGTCCTACCCCTGCCCCTGCACCCTCACCCTCCCCTCATCCCTCTCCCTCACTCCCTTTCCCCGTCCTTGCCTCACCGCCGCCCACCCGCCCACTCATGGCCCGTGACCTCTCTTCTTTCCTTTTATTTATTTATTTTTTCCATTCCTTTCATTATATGTTTTATTTGTCATTTTTTAATTTTTCTAATTTCTTTTTTTTTTTTTTTCGTAGGGGTAAACTAGAAAAAAGAGTCACGATCTCTCTCTCTCTCTCTCTCTCTCTCTCTCTCTCTTCCCGTCGCTCCTCTCACATTTTTAAATTAATCATTTAGACACCTCCGCCTCGTCCCTCATCACCCCCTCCCCTCACCTATTCCATCTTCGAAACTATTCGTTCGTTCGTTCGTTCTATACATTTTGTAGTGAGAATGTACGAATTAACTAATGAACGAATTAACTAATGAACGAATGATTAACGAAAGGATGAATGGACGAATGAATGGATGGATGGAGGCATTAAACGAATGAACGAATGAATGAAATGACGAATTAATGAATGAACAAGTTGACGTATTTAAGAATGAAAGAATGAACGCACGAATGAATGAAAAAATTGACGTATTGAAGAATGAACGAATGTACGAATGAATGAAATGGCGAATGAATGAAGGAATGAACAAATTGACGTATTGAAGAATGAACGAATGAATGAAATGACGAATGAGTGAACGAACGAATTGACGTATTGACGAATGAAAGAAATGAACGATTGAACGAATGAACGAATGAACAAATGAATTGACGAATGAACGAATGAACGAACGAAGGATGAATTGACGAATGAAAAAATGAAATGACGAATGAATGAACGAACGAATTGACGTATTGACGAATGAAAGAATGAACGATTGAACGAATGAACAAATGAATTGACGAATGAACGAACGAAGGATGAATTGACGAATGAAAGAATGAACGAATGAATGAAATGACGAATGAATGAACGAACGAATTGACGTATTGACGAATGAAAGAATGAACGATTGAACGAATGAACAAATGAATTGACGAATGAACGAACGAAGGATGAATTGACGAATGAAAGAATGAACGAATGAATGAAATGACGAATGAATGAACGAACGAATTGACGTATTGAAGAATGAAAGAATGAACGATTGAACGAATGAACAAATGAATTGACGAATGAACGAATGAACGAACGAAGGATAAATTGACGAATGAACGAATGAACGAACGAAGAATGAATTGACGAATGAACAATTTGACGTATTGACGAATGAATGAATGAACGAATAAACGAACGAACAACTTGTATGTACGTATCTACGTACAAAATATGAAATAATCTAAAGTTCTCGTTGAGTATGTGGATGTGTGTGAGTGTGTAGTGTTTTCATCTCTTTAAAAACCCACTTAACAACTCAAAAAGATATATATATATATATATATATATATATATATATATATATATATTTACCTACGAAGATGATCTTAAGAGACTTAAAATTTTCAACAAAGAAAAACGTAAAGTGCGTCGATAAACTTTAAAGACAAAATAGTTTCGTAAGAGGTAGGTAGATGAAAATAGAAAGAAAGAGAGAGAGAGAGAGAGAGAGAGAGAGAGAGAGAGAGAGAGAGATGATAGATAATTTCCATGAAAACTTTCACCCACGATCGTTTCTCATTTGCATGAGAGACTTGTAGATAAACGCGAGCTCGTTAATCGAGCGAAACGACAATACATATATAATATATACATAGAGGAAAAGAGAGGGAGACTAATAGATAGATAGATAGATAGATAGATAGATAGATAAATATTTCGAACAACGAAGATTCAGTGCGAAATAGATAAGATCAAATCCGAATGAAATGAAATGAGATAATATGATATGGAATGAAACGAGACGTGGATAGAAGAGGAAAATGAGGAGAGAGTTAGAGAGAAAGAGAGAAAATGAGAGAGATACAAGAGAGAGGATAAGAGGAGAGTTTTGGTAGAATCTTGTGAGGATCTAATATCCGTTAAGGTGAACCAACCAAGCGCGCTCGATTTAATTTTCGTAAGACTTCTTGGCTTAAAGGAAAATGAGATCCCCGGCGTGTGGCAAGTTGCGCGAATTTAACGCCCTAAGATCTCGTTATCCGTGTAGAGTCTAACTAGTATAAGATCGACGACAAAGAGAAAGAGAGACAGAGACAGAGACACAGAGAGAGAGAGAGAGAGAGAGAGGTATGAGCAAAGTTGGTTGAGCTCCTCTTAGACAAGAGAGAGTAAAAAAGAGATAGATAGATGGATAAATAGATAGAGAGAGAGAGAGAGAGAGAGAGAGAGAATGAGTAGAGTTGACTGAGCTTCTCTTAGACGAGAGAGAGAGTGAGATAGAGAGAGAGGTAGAGGGTGTGGTTAAGAGTCGGGTTTGTATGTAAAAGATGTAACCGAAGATTTTGAAAACACGATCGCAATTCCGATCCAAAATCTCTAACGAGTAACATACTCATACAATTTTCCCGTATGACGCTCTTTGAATCTTATTTATATTAACCCCGTGTCAATATATCCATCACGTTTCCTTTCTCGTCCTTTTTATTAAAAAATATCTATCGGTAAGAAGAAATTTTTTGTATGATAAGTCAATATCTAGAAATCGAGTGTGTCTATTCGTATGAGAAGTAAATCGAGTTAACTCCCTCTCTCTCTCTCTCTCTCTGTGTGTGTGTAATTTGAAAAAGTTCATTCCATTTTCTCCGAAGATAGAAGTCAGTCGAGTTGAGTCGAAACCATAAAAAAAAAGGAGGGAAAGAAAAAGGAAAAAAGGAAAGGAAAAAAGAAGGAAAGAAATAAAGAGATCACGATTCCCTTCCGCGAACGCTGTGACGATCGTGAATAATTTTATCGAGCCTTTTTGAAACTTTTATTATCTCTCTCGCCGGTTGCTTCCGACATATATATATATATATATATATATATATATATATATATATATATATATATAAAGAAAAATGAAAAAATATACAAATGAAAATGAGAAAGGGAAAGAAGGATGAGACAAAAAGAGTAAAATAGAATAAAATAAAATAAAATAAAATAAAATAAAAAAAAGGTCCATCGCCCGACAGACGGTCAGCCGAGTCGACGGGAGTTAAATAAATAAAATGAAATTAAATAAAAGCTTGTACGCCGTAAAATGAAAAAGTAAAAGAGAGAGACAGAAAGAGTGAGAGAGTGAGAGAAAGAGATATATAGTGATAGAAATAGAGAAAAGATAAAAATAAAAAATATATGTACATATACAAATATACACTTCTCATTTTATATACATACATATATATATATATATATATATATATATATATATATATATAAAATGGCACACCACATACGTAGACCTACTATATATATATATATATATATATATATATTTTTTTTTTTTTTATCTTGTAAATGTATGTATGTATGTACGTATGTATATACATGTATACGATATTGCATTTTATGCAACTCTTTCGTTTAGAGAGAAAGAAGAAAATTTGAACGATTTTAAACGCGGGCGCGTTCAGGTATATGTCCGATGATCGATCGATCCTCGGTATTTCGATGCTCGTTTCGTCGCGGAACATCGCGAACAAAAAGATCAACGGAGCGTTCAGAACTGGATCCGCATCACGTTCCAAAACCGATTCGATTCTTTTCTTTCTTCCTGCGTTCGTTCACGTGTCCTACAGAGATAAATACATACTTACTTACATACGTACATACGTACATACGTATACATGTAATGTGTACATCACAATACACGTGTACGTATACACGGGCTTGTAATGGTAAAGGGCATTAAACTCTCGTACCAATAGCAGACATATTGTATACGTATAAAAATATAATCTGCCAAATCGTATTTCTTTTTTTTTTAAATATCATTTTAAATATTTCATTGTTATTAACGACTTATTTATTTGCGGTTCAACATTTACGATATACATAAATAATAATGTTAATAATAATAATGATGAGGATGAGGATGAGGATGATAATGACGACAATAGTTATAAAATTGCCTGAAAATTTTACAAAATGAATCAATGAATAAATAAGGCAATAGACATTCTTATGAAACTATTATAATCGATCATTTTATAGATTGCTTCGATCGTACGATTATTATTTCATTGGGCACTGATTAACGATAGAAGAAATTAATAAATAGGACCTTAAATGTCAGCCTCTATACACGTATGTATTTAAAAAAGAAAAAGATAATTGAATCAATAAATAAATAAATAAAAAATCGTACATATATTGTGTGAAAAGGAATAATAATAATAACTATTATTATTATTATTATTATCATCATCATCATCATCATCATCATCATCATTATTATTATATATTATTATTATTAATAATATTATACCGGTTGCACCCTTTCGGAAAAGTTAAAAATACAAGCATAAAAAAAGATACATATGTACATACATACATACATGCATGCATGCATGCATACACACGTACGTACGTACGTACATGCATAAATGCATACATACACACCTATATAAGTAATGAACGATTACAGGTACGAAAATGGCGTTGAGTCGCCCATTGAAGATTTTTCGCGCGATTCGTATGAGAAAGAAAAAATAAAAAAGAAAGAAAAAAATAACAGTAAAAAAAAAAATGAAAAAAAAAGGAAGAAGAAGAAGAAGAAGAAGAAGATAATGACCCTATGAACCGGCAACGTGACGCAATGTATTAAGTGATCCGAACGAATTAACGACAACTATTTCTCTTTGATTTTTGCCTCTTCTTTTCCTTCTTACTCTTACCTTTATCGTTATCATCATCATCATCATCATCATCATCATCATCACTATTATTACTATTTTTTATTATTTTTTTTTTTTTTTTTTAAATCAATCGAGCGAAATCGTTTAATAATAGTCCGCGTTATTCGCGTGTATCGAAGTAAGAGGAGAGAGAGAGGCGAGTTTCCTTCGGCACTTAACATCCTACGAAAGTAACGTACAAACTGAACGAAAGGAATGGAAAGGAAAGGGGTGGGGTAGGGTGGGAGGGAGGTATAGGTAGAGAGTATACGAAGCAGGAAGAGGAGAGAGGACAAGTGAAGAGAGGGGGAAGGGGACGGGGGTACAGGTGGCACGAAGTAGTTGTAGTAGTAGTAGTAGTAGTAGTAGTAGTAGGAGGAGGAGGAGGAGGAGGAGGAGGAGGAAATGGAAGAGGAAGAGGAGGAGAGGGAGGGGTAAAGGAAGAGAAGGATAAAA
>OU964982.1:1963754-1983754 GCA_918808275.2 Dolichovespula sylvestris
TCTTTCCTACAATTGTCAATCCTACCTGCGAGTACGGCACTGTCGACGTGCTTTCTATCAAGTTCGTTGCTCCCTGTCATCGATTTCCTTCCTCATAACCGTTCGATATGATTGGCCGTCACAATGAGACAGACGAAGAGAGAGAGAGAGAGAGAGAGAGAGAGAGAGAGAGAGAGAGAACTATCAAATTCGTTTCGTCCATCCTCCCCCTCACATGTTACGCTGAATTAGGTATATCGTGTTACAATCGATCAACATATTCCCTAGTATCCTCTATATCATTGATATATAAATCTTTAGAAATAATAATCTCTTTTCTTCTTTTTTTTTTTTTGTTAAATATAATTCTAAAAATTGTCGACGATATATATATATAATTATATAATTATAATTGCAATGATAATTATAATTGTGAGTTAAATCATATACCACAAATCATAACTCGCGAGACAAATAATCATAAAGATCGTCTTCTTTAATCAATGACACATCCTAAAAGATCAATTTCTTTTTCCAATTTTTTCTTTTCTGTTTCTTTTTTTTTTTTTCTTTCAATTATTTTATTTTATTATTATTATTATTAATTTTTTTTTTCTTTTCTTTATTCGACTCGATCCACCGTCACGATAACGACGACGTACACCTTTAACAAATTCATGCAACATTGCAAACGTTACATATATACATATACATATATAAATTATTATCCAAAAATATAATCCTCGGTTATCCAAAAATATAATCTCCTCGTATAATCAATATTCGTAACCCCTTTTAGATACGAGCTGTTACGTTTCGAAGGGAACGTTTAAATCGCTCCATCGCGTTTATATATACATATATATATATATATATACACATACACACATATACGCGCGCGCGCACACACACACACACACATCTTTTCCCTTCATCTCCTTCTCTTTCATCTCGTTACTAAATCGTAAGCCCGTGAAATCAAAACTATAATAACCACCATTGCGTTGGAAGGAGAATTGCCGAGATTAGAAAAGGGCGAATAATGATCCGACGAGTAACGATGTAAAAAAAAAAAAAAAAGGAAAAAAGAAAATAAAAAGAAAGAAGAAGTAAAATAAGTAAAGAAAGGAAGGAAGGAAGGAAGGAAGGAAGGTAGAAAGGAAGGAAGAAAGGAAGGAAGTAAAGGAATAAAAAGGTTTCCGTTGGATCGAAACAAACATCGTTACGGAAATGGTAAAAGTCAGGCGTGAGCCTTCTGCTATTCCTCATCCTCCCTCTCCCTCTCACCTCCACTCGTTCTTCACCACCTCTCTCTCTCTCTCTCTCTCTCTCTCTCTCTCTCTCTCTCTCTCTCTCTCTCTCTCTCACTCTAACCCTCTTCTATCAACCTGCAGGGCTGCCTGTGTTCTATAAGGGAACAACCTCATCCCGCTCCACCCCATCCCATCCCATCCCATCCCATCCCATCCTATCCCACCCCATCCCCGATTACCCCCCACCCTGTTAAAAAAACAGACAGACCGTACCCTCGCTGACGCGTTTAGTAGCTTGATATAACGATGAAACGAATGAACGAACGTACGAACGAACGTACGAACGAACGAACGAATGAACGGATGAACGAACGAACGATCGCGTGATGAAGAGGGGTGAGGTAAAAGAGGGCTTGGGAGGAGTCGACTGGCTCTACTGGCTTTGCTTGCTTGCTTCCTTGCTCGCTTGCTTGCTTGCTTGCTTGCTTGCTTGCTTGCTTGCTTGCTTGCTTGCTTGCTTGCTGCTGTCAGAGAAAGACGGGGGAAACAGCGAGAGCACGTATGAAATTCTGAAACGCTTTCATTATCGTCGACGACGTGACGTTAACTGCATTTTAACGAGCGCCCGAACCCCCATCCCCCTTCTCCCACCCACCCTCACCCCACCCTGCTTCCACCACCACCGCCCCTGCCCCTGCCCCTGCCCCTGACCCCCCTCGATGGTTAACGGCTTAAAACGCCGTCGGAGGAACGTTCGATCGTAAACGAACAATTCCGAGACTTTCGACGACGCGGGGAGGGCGGCGGTCGAGGGGTGGTTGAGGGAGGTTGAGAGGGGTTGAAGGGGGTTGAGGGTGGACTGCTTTTCCGTACGATTTTTCGAGGGAACTTGTTGCACTCGTTGAAAATGAAATGAGGAAGGGCGACAGAATAAGAAAAGAAGTAGGAAGAGAACGTGGGTGAAATGGGTCAAAATAAAAAAGAAAAGAGAGAGAGAGAGAGAGAGAGAGAGAGAGAGAGAGGAAAAGAAATAAAAAAAAAAGAAAAAATAGAAAAGAAGGAAGAGGAAGAAGGTAAAATTACAAAATTGGAGACGTGAGAAACGCTTTAAATTTTTCATGGGAACGGAGAAACCATGAAAGTTATGTCGTCGCGCGCGGTTTCACCGGGAACAGCATTATCGAAAAAGCATTCGGGAGGGAGGCTCGTGAGATTTTTATAAGCACACGCGCGCGACTATACGTTAACACGTACGCACACGAACAACACGCATGAACGTATGTATGCAAACATACATTTTTTTGCATGCGCATATATATATATATATATATATATATATATATATATATCACACGTATATACAAGTAAATCGTCGTGCTCTCGTATGAATGCAAGCCACAGAGAGAATGCACGTCCTCTCGAAGGAAACCGGATATTCCTGAGGCTCTGAAGAAGAAGCCACCCTCTCCTCTATTCTACTCTACTCTACTCTCCTCTCCTCTCCTCTCCTCTTCTTTCCACTCTTTTCCTTTCTCTCTTCTTGGCACCCTCAGCGTTAACATTGTCCCTTGGGAATTTTCTTTCTATCTGATATTTTTTTTCTCTCCCTCTCTCCCTCTCTCTCTCTCTCTCTCTCTCTCTATATATATATATATATATATATATATATATATATATATATATATAGTGTCAATGAAGTGCCTCTCCCTGTGTATACGTATCCACATATATATATGATTGTACTATGTATGTATGTATGTTTGTATGTATGTATGTATGTATGTATGTATGTATGTATGTATGTATATATGTAAATAAATTGTTTTTGTAATTAATTACCACTATTAATAAATGTTATGTATTATAAATGAATGAATGAATGAATTTAATATCTCAAAAATTGAATTTTATTACAAATAAGATAATAAAATAATAATAATAATAATAATAATAATAATAATATGTTAAAGTATAAATGTTAAATTGATTTTATTTGAGATTTTATAAATGATTAATAAAAATAATTTATTCTTTTTCTTTGTTTTAATTTGTAAAAGCAAATTTTGTTCATCTCGTGACCTTTCTATTACCGATCGATCAATTTAATGATTTAATTAAAATTCCATATTGTACGTCTACATTGTGCACGATAAATAAATTCTACGAATATATAAATTCTTTCGTTGAATGGAAATTTGCGAAATTAAATTAACGTCATTACAAATATTCTATTACGATCGATTAATTTAAAGATTCAATCGAAGTTCTATATATACGGCGTTTACGTCCTGCAGGATAAATAAATTTTACGAAATAAATTCTTTCGTAAGATAATTAAAAAAACTACATTTTATTAGTTGAGACTTTTCTATTGCGATCGATCAATTTAAAGATTCAATTAAAATTCTATTATCCGTGCGCGCATTATAATACGTCAAACGTACGTTTGCTAGAGTGTTCCAAATTTGTCCTAATTTTTATTCGTATTTATCATCATCATCATCATCATCATCATCATCATTCTTATTATTATTATTATCATTATTATAACATCATTATTATAACACGCGAGAGGAACGTAAATACGAGTTTCGTTTTTCACAACACAAAATTATAGTATTTAAAGTACAGTAGTCCTTTTTCCGTTTCCAATTTATTTTCTTACTTTTCCCAATTCTTTTTTTTTTTTTTTGAATATCGAAAGGACGTTTCGTTCATCGAATTTGTCGGGCGATTAGATAAAATGGCCAATAACGTTTACGTTATGGATTTGCGTCCTTCACCAAGGGAATATTAATATTACGGTTAATACCTTAGGAAAAGTTAAGGGATGGCCTAGGGTTAATCGAAAGCAAATACCCAAAGGCAACCCCAATTACCACGTTAGTGGTAACAAGGGGTCGGGGGAGGGAGAAGGATGAAAGCGTAAAACTATTATTATGAAAATATTACGATGATCATGTATCGGTAGAGAGACAGAGACAAAGAGAAAGAGAGAGAGAGAGAGAGAGAGAGAGAGAGAGAGAGAGAGAAAATATTCAAACAGCATTATCGAACAAACTATATCTATTTACCTACAACTGTAATCTATGCATACATACATATGTATGTATGTACGTATATATTCGAATTACACTAACGAGTAAATAACAATGGAGGACGGTGGGCTCCTGTCGGCAAAGTTTTACGCGCTCGAGGGAAAGAAAAATTTATTCAAAACTTTTTCTTCTATCGTTACAACAAGAACGACTCCACCCCTTTACCTTCCCTCCCTGCTTGCCCTTCCCTTCACTAACCCCTCCTCCTCCTCCTCCTCCTAACCACCTTTGCCGTCAACCCTCCCTCCGCCCCTAACCCATCGCGCCGCGCGTGCCAGTTGAATAATAGAGAAATGCAAAGATAAAAAAAAGAAAATAAAAAAGATTAGTTAAAAAGGAAATAACTTGTCGTGGTCGAACGGTATTTTTCTTTTTGTCCGAGGTGTTAACGATTCGAGCGAAAGAAAGAGAAAGAGAAAAAAAGAGAGAGGGGAGAGAGAGAGAGAGAGAGAGAGAAGAATAAAAAAAAAAAAATAAAAGAAAGAAAGAAAGAAATAAAAAGAGAGAACAGGGCAGAAAACATTCAGCAATAACAACCTTGTTGTACTTGGGGTGGGTTCTACGTTGGGACGAGGGATGAAGGGACGGAGGAGGGTGAAGTCTGTGGGGGTAGTCGATGGCGGGACAGGAGATGGTAGAGGGGTAGGAGGTGGGGGAGAGGGGCCACGCAGCACAAGGCAGCAGAATCGTGAAAAGTAGTTAAGTCGGTCCCTAACCCTCGCCATCCATTGTCGCGTGTCCTGGTGCGAAGGTCGGTCGCTTGACAGATGTTCCTAACACAGAGAGGAATAAGAACGTCTCTCTCTCTCTCTCTCTCTCTCTCTCTCTCTCTCTCTCTCTCTCTCTCTCTCTCTCTCTTTTTGGATTTCTTTGAAATGTTGAAGAAGAAGAGAAGCTTGCGACCCGTTATAATCCCCGTAATTGTACACCCGTTACATACATACAGCTACCTACCTAACTACCTACCTACCTAGCTGGTTGACTGACTGGCTAGCTGGAGCTACCTACCTACCTCCTTCCCTGAAGTATCGAAAATGAAGAGAGAGGGAGTAAAGGGATGAAAAGAAATGGGAAAGAAAAAGAAGGAAATTGAAAAGAAGAGCCTCGAAAGAAAATGGAAGGAAGAGGATCGAACCTTTTCTGTGGTTTCACCAGTCACTCGAGCGTGTCCTTAAACGATCGTTTAAATATGCCAATAAAGAGACACAGAGAGACAGTATCTCTCTCTCTCTTTCTCTCTTTCTCTGTGTGCGTGTGTGAAATAGAGAGAGAGAGAGAATATATGCTAACGTCTTTTCGATGGTAAAATGACAATGAATGGGAAGACAAATAGCTAACGATCTGACCACTTTAAATAATATTTCGAACTGTATCTCTCTTTATCTTTATCTTTCTCGCTCTCTTGATATTTTGGTATTTCGATCTTTCGGTCTTTTGGTCTTATGAGCTTACTTCTTCTTATGTATGGAGATGTAACCCTCTTATAAATACGAATATTTCGTTCCATAGAAAATGTCGCTGTACATAAGTCGCGTTATATACGACACATATCTATAATGGGGAATTAGATCGAAAAAAAAAATTCGGCTTTCCTTTTCTTTCTTTCTTTATTTTGATTATACAAATAACACCGGCGAGACCAAACGGAAATATATTTGTTAATAATCATGATTCATGGAATTCGTATTAGTTTGACATATAATTCATGAAATAAATAATAATACTTGTGTGTGTGTGTATATATATATATATATATATATATATATATATATATATATATATATATATATTATATATTCTCGTCAATGAGATTGACGAGATTATATCAAATTCGTAATCAGATTAATAAAAAAAAATATATATATATATATATTGGATATTTAAAAAATTCGATTTAAATCAGTATTTATATAAAATCGTGGTATCCATTTACCATGCAACGAAGTCAAAGGCTCTCTCTCTCTCTCTCTCTCGATGAATCACGTTTCACAAATACAAAAATGTAAGTCGATTGAAAGTAACTGTCTCTCTCTCTCTCTCTCTCTCTCTCTTCCGTGGGAATCTAAGTAATTTTCTTTCCTCTAATGCCGAGTACATACTAACGTCTAGACAACAATCGTTCGCGACCATGGTCCGTTCGACTAGGGGGATTGGCTTACCGCGATCGTTATCGTATCTTAAAGATCATAAATAATCCTTAACGTACGATAGTAATACGAGTCGAGAACGTAGAATGGCAATACCCATTCGAACAGATAACTTCGAACCACCATAAAATCAGTGTATACCGTGTATCGATACCATAAAAAAAAAGGAATACTTTCGATTTTCTTTTTTTTTTGTTTTTTGTTTTCTTTTCTTTTCAATTAACAAACTCCACTCGACTACGACTCTGACTACGACTCCTACTCGACTCGACTCGACTCGACTCCTGTCAAGTCGATTAAAAATATTAATTCGCTTTACGCTGAAATTCGTTGAATCCTATTCGTTCCTATCCTGTACGCGATATATAATGAAACACGATAAAGGATTTTATATACACCTTAAATCCAATTTCAATTCCGATAACCGTCGTGTAACCCACCACACGTCGGATTTCCAAACGTAAATTAACGTTAAGTTAATTCCTAGGATATTAAAAAAACAAAAATAACCGTCTAATACGATCGAATGTCTAATATCGCGTAATATCGATCAATGATAACTCGTTACGAATGAAATACGATCGATATATATTAGTCACTAATTCGTTATCGGTTATGGTTATCGTTATCGTTATCGTTATCGTTATCGATCGATCGATCGATCGATTATTATTATTATTATTATTATTATTAACGCCCAATAATTCCTAACGCATCGTAATTCATACATTGGAAACCTACGGGAGGATAATAAAAATAAATATCTAATTTTTTTTTTTTTTATTAGATATCTCGCAGCGATCGATTCGATTCGATTCACGGCGACGATTTCTTATTAAATTTGATCCAGGATCGAGCGTTACGATCATATATATATATATATATATATCGCTAACGACACATCGATCAACAAAATAACTCGTGTATTACGTCAATCGATTCGTAAGGTACGTAATTTATAACGGGGAGGTGCGGTGACGATGAGGGTGGGTGGAGGGAGGAGACAGACGTGGGTGTTATGGTTGTGATGAAGGGGAGGGAGGGAAGGGAAGGGAAAGGATGGTTTTAACGAAGGGGGGTATTAAAATAAAATATATAATTTCGTCGAGAAATTCGATCATTCCTCGCGAACGTACACAATCGTTAGGAACGTGAAACGTGTTATTAAGAGAGAGAGAGAGAGAGAGAGAGAGAGAGAGAGAGGGGGGAAAAAAGGGATGTAAAAATTTGATCCTACCAAAAAGAACACGGGTGTCGTGCCAAAGAACAGCAGCGCCATTGGAAAATATCCCATCCCATTAGAAAAGATTTGGTTCGCAATTTTATTAATCGAATTGAAGATCGATGAGAAAAATGATACGTCCCGGCCCTTTTCGAAACGTTCCGAGTTTATACTCTTTTTAAAAGCGACGACAAAAAGAATAAATTTCAATAATAATAATTATTATTATAATTATAATAATATATAATTATAATTATTATTATAATTATAATAATAATAATTATTATTATTATTAGTATTATTATAGTGATAGTAGCAGAATAAAAAATTAAAAAAAAAAAAAAAAAAAAAAAGAAATAAAGGACAAATACGTAGATGTAAATATAAATCTAACGAAATAACGATCAACGAGAGAATTCGAGATAAGTCTTTTCGACGTTTCTTTTTCTCTTTTCTCTTCTTTTATTGGGCTCGCAAAATTTCGAAAGTTTATTAAATCACCGACCATGTTTTCGCGTACTTGCCGTATGCGATTTTACGTACGTGATACTTCGAACGTATCGAGAAAGGAAAAGAGACAGAGAGAGAGAGAGAGAGAGAGAGAGAGAGAGAGAGAGAGAGGGAGGGAGAAAGAGAGAGAGAGAGAGAAAGAGAGAGAAAAAACGTGCTCGGACAACGACATTGGGGTTCAAGTTGGGTCAGCTTGGCAAACAAGAAACTTTATCGCGCGACGTCGACGGTTTGCTTCTCGAAAAATAAAATAAAAAGAAAAAAAAAAAAAAAAAGAAATGAAAAGAAAAAAAAAGAGAGAAAAAAGTGGAGTCGTTCGTTTTCATAGATCCGACGTTATCATTATTATTATTTTTCTTTAAATCTTTTTTTTATCTTTTTCTATTATTCATTTATTTTTGTTTATATACATATATATATATATATATATATATATATATATATATATATATTTCTTATTACCACACGACGAGAATTAAAACGTGATGATAATGTTTTCCTCGAATAATCATTTATATCGATCTGTCGTTCACGTATATTTCATTTTATTAATTTCGTTTCTTTTATTTTTTAATTTTTGCTTTTTTTATTTTCTCTTTTGTCTATAAATCTTTAGTTCTATGGCCTAGAGAAGTTGATTTATCGTTTGTATTGTTCTTTCACGGATCGAATCAATAAATAAATAAATATATATGTGTGTGTGTGTGTGTGTATATATATATATATATATATATATATATATATATATATATATATATATTGACGTATCTGTTAAGAGCGACGTTTCTCAAACTTTTCCTACGACGGAAAAACTCGACGACAAATTCTTAAACTTCGAACCTCGAAAGCGGAACATCCTGTTCGTTTTGTATCGGGTGTGTTGTGGAAGGAGAGGGAGTGGGGGAGACAGGAATTTTTAGAGAAAAACATTAACGATGAATCAATCGAGGGAGTAATAATACAATACGAGAGACAAATAAAAATAATAATAATAATAATAATAATAATAATAATAAAAACCAAAGGGAAAGATTAATTATCGATTTGTAAACGCGTTAACAGCGCGCATTAATGTTTTCAACTCTCACAATTTTTTTGCATCTTTCTACGGGACGTGTTGTGAGAAAAAAAAAATTCGACTGCAAATAAAAAAAGAAAAATAAAAAAAAAAAAAAAAAGATAGAAAAATTCCAATCCTTCGTACAGTTTTCTGTATCTCCTTTCTTCTTTATTTTATTTTATTTCATTTTCTTATTTGTTTCCTTTCTCTTTTCTTTTCTTTTCTTTTTTATTCTTCTTCCACTCGAATCATACTAAAAAACATACGAATGTGGTATATATCGATCCAACCGTTAGAGTACACGTCCGTAACGATAAATCGACGTTTATTCTGTCATTATTTCTTTTCTATTTTTTTTTTTTTCTTTCTTTTTTCTATTTTCTTTTCTTTTTTGCCCAGAGCTTAACGCAAGTCATGTACTTAAGGAAGATTGAAAAGTCGGGAAAGGATGAAAAAGATAGAAATAGAGAAAGAGATAGATAGATAGACGGACACAGAGAGAGAGAGAGAGAGAGAGAGAGAGAGAGAGAGAGAGAGAGATTCATTTTCTCGAGAGTCTCCAAACGCAAGTCAGAGTGCAGAAAAGAAAGTTGGCTTAGACGAACGTCCCTCTCGTCGAAGTGTCGAACCTTCTCTCCTTTAAGAATTCGAAGAAGAAACTCGAATGTGATTCTCTCCCAAGAGAAGACCCTCTCTTTCTTCCTATCTTTCTTTTTTTACTCTCTCTCTCTCTCTCTCTCTCTCTCTCTCTCTCTCTCTCTCTCTCTCTCTCTCTCTCTCTCTCTCTCTCTCTCTCTCTTTTCTATCTCCTTCTTTCTTTCTGAGGCTCCTCCACTCGATTTTATTTCTATCGTGTTTTCTAACCGTTACCGTTTTAACAAGAACAAAAAAAAAAGAACAAAAAACAAGAAAGAACGAAATGATCATTGGTCATTAATTATTTCCATAGTGATGACAATAAATTCGTTATTATTCGTAATAAAAATCTATAAACTGTCTACGTAACGATAAATATGTGTTTATAAATAATCGTATCGTGTTATTGAATTAAAAAAAAAAAAATATATATATATATATATGGATAAATGTATAAATAAATATAATTAAACGTCCTTGGGATGAACAAAAAGTTAACTGTTGCATCAGAAAAAAAAATTATTATTCGTATACAAAATCTATAAACTGTCTACGTAATGATAAATATGTGTTTATAAATAATCGTATCGTGTTATTGAATAAAAAGAAATCTAAATAGATAAATGAATAAATAAATATAATTAAATGTCCTTGGAACGAAGAAAAAGTTAATCGTTGCATCAGAAAAAATAAATTACTATTCGTAATAAAAGACTGTACTAAATTATCTACATAACGATAAATGCGCGTTTATAAATAATCGTATCGTGTAATTGAATTAAAAAAAAAAAAAAATAATAATTGATAAGTAAACAAATAGATAAGTATAAAATTAAACGTCATTCGAACGGAAAGAAAGTTAATCATTGCCACCGAAAAAAAAAAAAAATAAGAAATAAAAAAAGAAGAAGCATCATGATTTTTCTCATATCGATTGAGTTATTTTAAAAATAAAGATTAATAAATATGTCATTGATAATGATTGTATTCGATAAGATCCAATTTTGCGAAGGCGTCGCATTAAAAAAAATCGTTTTGTAAACTAATTTTTATTGGTTGCATGTCGATCAATAAAATTTCATCGTTAAATATTATTGTACCGGTCAATTTTAAAAGTAACGATTACAAACAATCGTAACCTAATCAGCGTAACGTAAATCACGTACACCTAATCAGCCATAATGATCAAATAAATTGATTACCATAATATTTTCAAATACCACATTACGTCTGCCATTTGAAAACTAATTATAAATTAATACATAATAATAATAATAATAATTAATAATAATAATAATAATAATAATAAAAATAATAATAATAATAATAATGGTAATAATAATACGCAAAAAAAAATAAAAAATGAAAAGATAAGAATAAAATAAAAATCACACGAATGATTATTATTATATAAGCTCACTTACTATAGTCGTATAAAACGATACGTTATTAAATACGTTATTAAATTGTTATTAAATACCATTGTTCGATTAAAATGAAATATTATTATTTGAATGCTAATATTCCAAAATTAAAAATTAATTACTATTATATTAAAATTAAAAATCAAATACTATTATTTTCAATTTAAAAAAAAACAACTAAATAAATAATAATAATAATTATTATTATTATTATTATTATTATTATTATATACATGTATTATTATTATTATATACATATATATGCTATAAATATGTCCAAATAAATATCATTTATGTTCGAACAATGTTTTACTTTAACGACAAGCGAATCCTTGTAGGAGGATGATTAGAGGAAACGAGAGTAACGCTAAAGGCTTTTACCTTTCGTTTGCTTCGCGTTAAGCCTCGAGGAAAGAGGCAAAAAAAAAGAAAAAAAAAAAAAAGGAATTAAGAAGGAACGCGAAGGGGCGAAGAAAGGGGCGCAGTTAAACCAGTGGCGGAAGGGATCGAAAGAAAGATCTAACGTGAAAAAGTGTTGGCCGGTTGCATTTTCAAGGAGATATTAAAAGAGAAAGAAAAAAGAAAAAAGAAAAAAGAAAAACCAAGACGAAAAAGAAAAAAGGAAAAGGAGCAAAATAGAAACCAAGAAGAGGAAAAAGAAAAAAAAAAGAAAAAAAGAAAGAAAAACCAAGGAAAAAAAGAGAAAGAGAATGAGAGAGAGAAAGAGAGAGAGAGTGAGAGAAAATGCGTTAAAGAAAGAAAAATAAAAAAGATAGAAAGATGAGGGAGGAGAATCTACAGTTCTCGTCGTCGTCGACAATCGCAATGCGGGAAGCTATAAACGTAAAAGACTTCTCGGCAAAAGAAACCGGGCAAATGCCGGTAGGCCCTAAGAGTGAGTGAGTGAGTGAGTGAGTGAGTGAGTGAGTGAGTGAGTGAGTGAATGAGTGAGTGAGTGCATATGCTTTGCGAAGCTTTTAATCAACGCTCACGGCGTAACCTCTCTCTCTCTCTCTCTCTCTCTCTCTCTCTCTTTCTCTCTCTCTCTCTCTCTATCTTTCTTTTCCTGTGTGCCACCATTATGCGTACTTTCTTCTTGTGTGGAGTATTTTCTTCATATATATATATATATTTTTTTTTTCATATATATATATATATATATATATATATATATATATATATATATTCTTTTTGTTTCTTATCTGTTTTAACCTGAGTTCTTTTTTTTCTACTTCATCTTCTTCGTATCACTCTCTCTCTCTCTCACACACACACACACACACACACACGCACCCACCACGCATCCTTTTTCTATCTTTATTCAACGCACATGTATGTATCACTGATCAGCAAATTATCATGATAATATCTATCGTAATAAAAACTAAATAATAATATATAATATTAATAGTACGTATTATATTTAATATATAATATATTACATATATAATAACAATATATAATATATGTATAATATTAAATGTACTTATGAATTATATTCAAACAACTATATTCAAAAAAAAAAAAAAAGAAAAAAATAATATCCAAAAAATATATTTATAAATTTTTCTCATTTTACGTAAGAATCACGAAGATTTATTTCCTTTCGAAAATTTTTCGCCGTCGTCCACGTCGTCGAATACGTTCCGTTCAACCGAGGGGAAAAAACGAGGAAGAGGAATAAGAAGCAAAAAAAAAAATCGTGGAGATCTTCCGTAAGATTTGTCGGCATGAAGAAAAAGAGAAAAATAGAGAGAGAGAGAGAGAGAAAGAATTTAAAGCTCGAAAGAGACTAATTTGCTGTATTGACGAGGACGAAGAATAAGGTAATCCTTGAAACCCTAGATCATTCCTCTATCCGTTAACGCATTATGTCTATATACCTGTTAGGTATACCTTTAAAAGGTTCTCCCAGGCACGAACTGTACTCTCTCTTTACCCTCCAACGAGGTCAGAGCTTAAAAGAAAATTTAGATTTTAAGATACTTATTCGAACGAAAAAGAATCTTACCTAAACTCACATTGTGAAAACCTAACTGAAAATTCTCTCTCTCTCTCTCTCTCTCTCTCTCTCTCTCTCTCTATCTCTCTCTCTATATATATATGTCCAATTTTTATATATCCAATATACGTACACATATACAAGCGCATCATAAATATAATCAAAGTTAATTAATACATACGAAATGAACACAAGAACGTTAGATTTGTTACAAGCACGAAAAAAAAGAACAAAAAAAAATAAAAAATAAAAAAAAAATAAAAAATAAATAAACCGTAACCCTTTTATCCTTCATTATCGTCCTCCGTTGATTTGTCCTTCATTAATTTATCCCTCGTTAATATTTATCCCCTTTCGAACGGTCCAAACTTAATCCTAATTGTGCCTGCGGGATGTAAGACACCACAGACCAACTTTGTACTCAATTAAAACAATTTGCGCGTTCGATGATTCATGAAATATTTTTTTTCTTTTTTTATTTATCTATTTTTTTTTTTTTTTTTTGTTATAATGACAAAATTGGAAATGCGTTTTCAAACCCACCGATTATTATTATTATTATTATTATTATTATTATTATTTCCATGGCTTCAAAGAATAAACAGTATTTGTTTGAAGTCAATATTATTCATTCCTTTGTTAATGACGACAGTTGAAAGCGTCAGTGCGCATGAATTGTGAATTTAAAGTGAAATTATTTCGAGTTGCGCACGATTTGGATATCGTCTCGAATTGTGCACAACTAAGATTAATACTACCATTAATACTACCCTAGTTCGTACGTATAAATAATACGTTGGAAGAATCGGTGACACAGTTACGCGATGATAACTATTAAAAATTCTTCGTTCCTCTCTGCAATGACAGAGAAGACGATGGAAATAGAAAGAGTTAGAGAAATGAAGATAGAGATAGAGATATAGAAATAGATATAGACAGATAGATAGAAGAAAAAGAGATAGATGGATAGATGGAAGACAAAAAATCGACGTTCAACAAACTGGAGAACTTGATGTTCCGCGAAACAATAAAACGCAGCCCCCAATGATGCGCTTGGCTTTTAGTGCCACGAAAAAGGTTGCTCTAACACTAACATAACTCTCGTATGTATCTATTATATACACACACACACACACACACACACATACACATATTATATATACATACACACAGGTACGTGTATGAATTCATACATACACATACGTGTGTGTATGAGTGTGTGTATGTGTGTGTGTTGAGAGAGTTCGCTACACCCCTGTGCACAGGATAGAACGAGTATAATAATGGCGTGCGTATGCTTGGCAAGAGATTCTCAACGACTACCGACGACGACGACGGCGTCGAACGTTGGCGTCGGCGTCGGCGTCGGCGTCGACGTCGACATCGACATCGACTACGACAACAACAACAACAACGACGACTACGACGACGATGACGCCGACGAAGTTGTTTGTCAGCTGCCGGAGTCCAAGGGTTCCGGTTCAACCCTACTTCAACCCCCCCCTCTCTCTCTCTCTTATTCCTTTACAGTTACACGTACGTGATCCAACATAAAACGTAAGTACAGAATTACTCTCTTCGTGATGGTAAAATATATAGATACCTACATGCTTTTTCCATCAACGCCATCACCATCAGTCAGCAACAGTAACAACAACAACAACAACAACAACAACAACAACAACAACAACAACATACAATGGTAGCAACGGAGACGGTATACCTGGTATTCTCATAGGATGTCACGTGACGGCGTTTTAAAACGCGCCTATTTCAAAAATACAAATCTTCGATCGTCGACGTGACTCTATCCTACCTTACCTTTCTCCATTTTTTTTTTTAACTTCTTTTTCTTTTTTGTAAATCTATAAGAAATTTGTCTCCTCATTTCTCTCCGCCTATCCCCCTCTCTATCTCTCTCTATCTTTCTCTCACTTTCCACTTCATCCTTCTTTCCATTTCGTCGATCGAACTTATTTCTTCTCCATTTGTCCTTTTCCCTTTTTTAATTACGACTTTTAATTACGATTTGTATATACTACACGCGTTACGCGTATAACCGTATGGATCAACGATCGCGTAGAAAAGATCGTACTCGTAATAAAACAACGATAATCGCCAATCGATCTATCCATTTATCCGCATCTATATGCCTGTTTATCTACCTATCTCCTATCCCCTTCCCTTCCCTCCACCTCTCCTCCACCTACCCCTTCTTTGTCTCCATCTTTTTCTATCCGCAAGCGTTAAACATTTGTACGATCTATCCGCGAGAATGGCGACTTTATCTATAGACTTTTTTTTATTTAACGACTCCTGACATTTATACGCGTACCGTTAATAGCAACCTTCGTAAACGAAAGATTTATTTTACTACATACGAACGTGCGTACGTGCATACGCACACGAATATATATACATACATACTAACGTACTTGCATAGGCAACCGAGAATCACATTTCGTAATATACGATCATCGAGGACTTTTATATTAAACGTAGAATTTCAAATATCCTCGGCGCCTTATTAGCCACCTTTTACGAGATTCCAATACTAACGACGAATAGGACGAAGATGAAATATCCCTCTCCTTCCTCTCAAAAAAGAAAAAGAAAAAAAAAAAAGAAAAGAAAAGACAATAAAAATGAAGAAAGAAGATCTAACGATCTATTTTTCACTATCTTCTCCTTTCTTTCGTTCCACTGTCTTCGTTTTTTCTTTTCTTTTTTCTTTTTTTCTCTATCCTTTTTCCTATCTTCGCGAAAAATCTCTTCGCACTTCGATCGAGAAAACTACGTGCCACGTCAAAAAAAAAAAAAAAAAAATAAAAAACAAAAGATGACGAGTGGGTTGAGGTGAGGTTGGGGTAGAGGGAATAGAGGGTTTGAGAGTTTGAGGGCTTGAGGGTTTAGAGGGATGGGATTGAAGGGGACAGAGAGGAGCGGAAGGGTGGACGAGGACGGTGGGTGGGTGAAGATGGGGGGGTGGGGGGGGTAGAGGAACACGTGATATGACTCGTAATGAAAGCAACGGGGTATTAAACTTCCAGAGCTTCTACCGTCTCTTCCGACCTACCCCAACAAACGCGACCGATTTTTACAACCCCTTCCCTCCCTTCCCGCCACCACCTTCCTCCCCCCCTCTCTCTCTCTCCCTCTTTCTATCCTATACAACGAGAGAACAAAGAGTCATATACGTGAGAGAACGTAGTCGTCGTTGTGTCGTTGTTGGTGACGACTGTGTGGACGCGTGCAGCCATGCGAGAGGTGTAACGAGTACGTTGTGCATCGTCGAGACACTCCTGTAACTCCTGATGTAACTGTGAGAGTAGATGTAACCGTAGTTGTAGGTGTAGGTAATGCCTGTTGTGTTGTTGCCGTTGTCGTTCGTCGTTTGTCGTTTGTCGTTTGTCGTCGTTATTGTTGTTGGTTGGCTGATGGTGTTGATGGTGTTGATGGTGTTGATGGTGTTGGTGGTGATGGTGTTAGCTGCTGCTGCTGTTGCGTTACCCGACAGGGTCAATTCTCGTACCATTCGCACGTACTAAGAGAACGCATGGGGGTTTAAACCCATTCCCAACCCTCCTCTCTCTCTCTCTATCTCTCTGTCTCTCTGTCTCCTGTATCCTCCTACATCCTACATCCTCCATCCCCTGCACGCAATACCCCTCCTCCCTCCCTTCCAACCCCTTTCCTTCTCTTCTCTACTTCTCTTTCTCTTCCTCTTTCTCTTTCTCGCACTCCTGTGTACACTTCGTTACGCCTAATGGGTAGAATCGCGATGTTGGTCTGACAAAAGGTGGAAAGAAAGGTTGGGCGGAAGAAAATGGCGGCGGCGAATCTCTCTCTCTCTCTCTCTCTCTCTCTCTCTCTCTCTCTCTCTCTCTCTCTCTCTCTTACTCTCTCGTTTTGTTCTTTTTTTTTTCTTTTTTGGAAAAGGAGCCATTAACGACGACAGTGCTTTGTCTTTGGTATTTTTTTTCTCTTTTTTTCTTGTCGCTTTTTCTTGTACTCCTATTTTTTCTTTCCTTTTTTTATTTATTTATTTTTTTCTTAGCCATTCTTTTTTTCTCCATTCGTTTTGTTCTTTTCCTATTTCGCGAATCTTCGGGACGCGATAAGGCGTGCAAAGAAAATAGAAAAACAGTCAAAAGAACGAAAAGAGGAAAAAGAAATATATGGAAAGGAGAGAGGGAGAGAGAGAGAGAGTACTATAGACGATACACATCTACGATTTAGAAATTATACTCTACACTTTTGAAAATAGATGTATGTATGTATGTATGTATACATATGCATTTTCAAAAATATATATATATATATATACATACATTTTCAGAAACAGTAATGAAACGTTTGATGTGAAAATGCATTATTAAATAATAATTAGGACTTTCATGCACTAGCCTACACAAGATTTCACGTTATCCTCGTTTCTTCTGTATTAAACTATATATATATTCGTGTGCATGATGTGTATATATATATATATATATATATATATATATATATATATATATATATAAAACTAATATATTACCGATCGTGTGCCTCTATATAATATTCTGAGCCACGTCAGACACATAACGCAATTGTCCCAACATCGATCGATATACCACTACTAACACCCCCCTCTCTCCCTCCCCGTCGCCGAGTTTCGAGAGGAAACATTAACGTTGCAGACGGGTTGATTCGAAACTTATAGGGAGGGAGGTTTTATAATAGTTGAAATATTGAAATAGGTATTTAAATAATAAAACTCAACGTGTGTCCCGGCGCGCGTTTGCAATCGTTTGAATTTTATTCAATTTCCTTAGAAATATTTTAACGGAAGTAAGGAATAATTTCTCTCCCTCCCTCTGTTTCTCTCTCCCTACACACACACACACACATACACAAACATTTATATATATATATATATATATATATATATATATATATCCTCTTGCACGAAAGATTTCGCGTGATTCTCAGTGAAAAATAAACAATAAACGCGACACCCATGGTAGGGAACATGGCGAGTATGGGAGCAATAAAAATGAAATTGCGATAAATCATTCGTAGGAATCTTTCCCCTCGTATCGTATAGCCGGAAGACGCAACTCACACTAATTCACTCACTCACTCACTCACTCACTCATTCACTCACTAACTCCCTCACTAACTCACTCACGAACGCACGCACGCGTTCAACTCAAGAACGCGAGTATCCTCCAACTTTCTCTCTCTCTTTCTCTCTCTCTCTCTCACTTTTCACTCACCCTCTCTCTCTCTCTCTCTCTCGTTTTTTTTGCTTTTCCTTTTATTTTTATTTTTCTTTCTACATCTTCAACGATACGCACACGCCGTGCCAAGTAAAAATAGTGCGGGACCATCAATCAGGGGAGGGGGTCGACAAACCCTGTACACCACTCTACCAGTGTTTATGTGCAAGCTGATAAATAGATAAATAAAGACCGACAGCTACCCTATAATTCTTACCAACATTTATTTGCTACCCCCTTCTCGATTCAATCTTTTCCTGGCCCTTTTCGACCGACCGACTACTACTGACTTATCGAAGTAAATTTAGAATTATGTATCAACGGTTAAAAGGAACGTCATTCCTTGTTCTTTTTACTTTTTATTCCTTTCTTTATTTTTTTCCCCTCCACCCAACCCATAATACAAAGTAAATTAAGAAATTTCTGATCTCTTAAGAATCAATGGGATTGATGAATTTGAAAATAATAATGTCTTACATAGTCCCTCTTTCGACAATAACGATATAATATAACTGTTTATAATATAACTGTTTAATTGTTGTCGTTGTTACTGTTTTTTTTTTTTATTCGTTTGTATTTTCTATTTATTTATCTTCTTTTTTCTTTCTTCATGAAATAAATATAAAAGTTTCAAATCCCTTACGAATGAAAAAACTAACGAATTTGTTGATTATAAAATCTAATATGTTATGTATCTCTTTAAAATGACGATGTAATATAACTAAGAGAACATTGTTGTTGTTGTTGTTGTTGTTGTTGTTTGTTTTTTTGTTCGTTCGTATTCTTTATTTATTTATTTATTTATCTTCTCTTTTCTTTTTTCATAAAATAAATATAAATATTCCAAATTTCTTACGGATTAAAGAACTAACGAATAGGAAAATTAGAAAATCTCACGTGCCAAGTGTCTCTTGAAAATAACGACGTGACATAACCGAGGAGAACACATCGTTGCAATTTATTTATTTATTTATTTATTCGTATATTTATTTTTCGCAGAATGAAATGAAAAAGAAAAAAATAAAAGAAAATTGCAAATCTTCGACGAATTAATCGAACGAACAATAAATCCGCTCTACGAGGTTCTAACAGGAACAAAAAAAAAAAAAAAAAAAAAAAAGAAAAGAGAAAAGAAACAAAAAAAAAAAAAGAGAATACATCACCGTTGTCGTCGTTATTATTGCTTTTTCGTTATTACTCTTTTAGTTCTTTTTTTCTTTTCTTTATTTAGGGTCGGCGTGAAATCACTTGGAAAAATATTCGAAGGTACGATCGAGGAGAGAGAGGGAGGAGCAGTTACTCTCTTAACGGATCGCAAATTCCACAGAGATGGAACTCTCATCAGGGTAACGCGTAAGCAAGGTGAGCTGGTTTCCAGTCGTTCTTAGAGAGTAACAGAGACAGA
>OU964982.1:1988754-1991254 GCA_918808275.2 Dolichovespula sylvestris
ATTTCTTAATTACTTCCTTCTTATGTTGACATGGTTAAGTAAGTGAGAGTGACTCGCCGGTGGGCTTTGGATAAGCACCTAGGTTTCTTTTTTAGACGGTAATTTTTTTTTTTACTTTTTATTTATTCGTTTTTTTATTTTTTACTTTTGTTTTTATTTTTTTGCTTTTTGGTTCTGTCACCACTATAGCCGTTCCACACGAAAACGATTTCATCGCATACTTTAACACGATCTTGCAAGATAAAAGATTGAATTAAATTCGTAATAAATAAATAAATATTGTAGTATATATATATATATATATATATAGTAATTAATAACGTTCATAGGATTATTCGTAGATTATCTTCTTCTTCTTTTTTTTAATCGATCATTTTTCACGAAGCATTGATTTCTCTCTTACGCGTTTATTAACTGAAATGTTTCTTTCCTTTCCTTCCTTTTTTTCTTTCTTCTTTTCTTGGTTTTTATTATTCTTTTAATAATAATTTTTAATAACAATATTTGTATAAAATGCATCGTACGTATCTCAAATTGCTCTTTTTGTACGGTCAACATTAATTTTCAAACACAGATTTAATTCCTTTCCTTTTTGTTTTTTTTTTTTTTTTTTGAAGTCGATCTTTACACGCGAGAGTATCTTTTTAAGATATTTTTCTTTTTCGCACGGGAGACATATACACTTTGTTAAAAAAAAAAAAAAAAAAAAAAAAAAATAAAGAAAAAAAGAGGTAGATCCAAGAATAAGTACATTCCACTCAAAAGAGGACTACTGTTACTCGATTATATAATATTGTATATTAACGCGAATAAACAAGAACAATTCGCGTGTAATCGTGCGAAATGAAAGAACGTTTTACGAAGAACTCGAAAATGAAAGAGTAAAAGGTGAAATAGAGAAAGAGAGAAAGAGAGAGAGAGAGAGAGAGAGAGAAAAAAAAAAGAAAAAAACGTAAAGTAGAGGAAGAAGAAGAAGAAGAAGAAGAAGAAGAAGAAGAGGAGGAGTGAGAATGAGAAAAGCGAACGACGACTGAGCCGACGACGAGTGCTCTAGCGTGACCTTTCACCTTCCAAGAAAGTGGGTAAAGCTAATGGAGTTTTCAGTTCGAAACTTTAAACTCCTCCACGTTCTCCTTTTCGTTCCTATTAATCATATTATCGCGAGCTAATCGTCGACGTCTCTCTCTCTCTCTCTCTCTCTCTCTCTCTCTCTCTCTCTCTCTCTCTCTCTCTCTCTCTCTCTCTCTCTCTCTCTCTCTTTTTCTCTGTATGTCTTCGTCGTATAAAAATCAATCGATATCTTTCTCACTCTCTCACCTTCTCTCTCTTTCTCTCTCTCATCTTTTTTTCATTTCCTTTTCTTTTTTGATTTTTTTTTCCTCTTCACTTCAAAGTTCGATCCGTTCGAGAGTTACTTTCGAGATATAAACGTCATACATAGGTATGTATATACAGAGAGAGAGAGAGAGAGAGAGAAAGATAGAGACATATCTATGTACTTACTTACCAATACCTTTCCGAGTTATCATCGAAAAAAAGAAAGAAAGAGAGGAAAGAGGAAAAAGTAAAAAAAGAAAAGATGAAAGGAACGAGAATATACGTGTATTTAGAGCGCGCGGCAACGTTTGACGTTATTACTAATTGGACGTTCGCTAGGGAATTAATGAAAAGCGCCGATGATATGTAGGTAAAAACTGAAGCGCGAAATTCAAAAGGAAAATGAATTCTGTGAGGTAAAGAAATGAGTTTTGATTTATTCGCTCTCTCCCTCTCTCTCTCTCTCTATCGTTTTTTATTTTTCTTTCTTTTCAACGAGTATCTCTCACGCTCACGTCAGACTTTGATGTCGAGCGTGATGTTGCACGGTACGATTTCTTTTTTTTTTTATTTTCTTCCTTTTATGTTCCTTTTTTTCGAAGGTTCACCACCGGTAAAAGAGTGCTATGACGTTACCGACGCGACGACAACGAAACCAAACCAAACGAAACGAAACGAAACGAAACGAGACGAAACCAAACGAAATGAGACGAAAAGAGACGAATAGAGACGAGTCGAGAGAGACAGATAGATAGTTAAATAAATAGATAGATAAATAGATAGATAGAGAGATAGATAGATAGATAGATAGATAGATAGATATAGATAGATAGATAGATAGATAGGTAGGTAGATAGAAAGAGACAAACACCTTTAGTCACCTCTCCATTAAATAACGGAATACGGCGGCGCCGCAACCAACGCACTTTTTTCTCTTTCATCTCGCCGATAAATACGAGTCGTATATAAACTTGTATGCTCTGTGTATATATATATATATATATATATATATATATATATATATATATATATATAATGGGTGTGTGTGTGTGAGTGAGTGTGGGTGTGTGTATGATGTGTGCGTGCGTGCGTGCGTACGTACGTACGTACAAACGAAGTCGTAATGATAAGAAAGCATGTGATAAATATCTTTCGTGTGTAACGAGTGCGATAGCTTATGCGT
>OU964982.1:1993754-2071254 GCA_918808275.2 Dolichovespula sylvestris
TATGTCTCTCTCTCTCTCTCTCTCTCTCTCTCTCTCTCTCTCTCTCGCATGCGCGCGTATGCTAAATCCCCACTCGTATTTACGCCATAAAACGATTATAGAAAATATTCGCTCGCGAAAGGTTCGAAAATTGTATTGATAGGTTATAACAACCATTTTAACCTTTTCGTTGAGAGAGAGAGAGAGAGAGAGAGAGAGAGAGAGAGAAAGGAAAAGAAAATTAAAGAAACGTTTGTAAATTAAATTAATTAACACATATACGTACGTAAGTTACAGTCCGTTATCCTTGAATGATTTTCCTTTCCTAACCTCCTTATTAAAAAACAAAAAAAAATACGCACACACGCACAAATCCACAGAAAGAGAGACGTACACGTACACGCGCGCGCACCGTGCAACACACTCTCGAGCAGAAATTCGTTCTCGTAAGAAAAAAAAAAAAAAAGAAAAGAAGAAAGAAAACCAAAGTCAAAGAAGTCGAACGCCGGCGTAGAAAATGAATATTTCGTCTGCCTCGTCGTTCGGACTGCTCGCAACGATTATTATTCGATAATGCGAATCAATATCGAGAAATCGATCGACGTTTAAGGACGGACCAATCGTATCGTCCGATTACGGCCGTTGTATTTAACGCGTTATTAGCGCCATTACGATCCAACGTACCTCGTCGTACCCCTCCCCCACCCCCTATTTCGGTCCTTAGACCTCCTGTTCTCCCCTCTTACCTCCTGTGCCCCCCTGCCGATTCCTTCGCACTGCCACCTCTTCCCCTTTCTCCTCCGACCCCCTCTTCACCTCCCCCCCCACCGAACGTCCACTCCGTACCAGCCCGCTTTTATCCACGTCCCGGTAACCGTTATTTTTCATTTCTTTTTTTATTTTTTTGAAAAAAGAAGCCGGATATAATCGTTGACCATTATTATTATTATGTATTATTATTATTATTATTATTATTATTATTTTTATTATCATTATCATCATCATTATTGTATTATTATTATCTTTATTAATAATAAATATTCTACGGTTATGAGATAAATGGACTCACATGAAATTGGTTCTTTCGGTATATCGCTCAATGGGAAGCCCTGCGCTTCGAAATCCGGCCTGACAGCGTCACATTTCAAGCCAGCGCCGTTGACGGACGTCGTCAAAAGGGAAGAAAGGACGATCGAAGCAATTAATAGAACCATCGTCGTCGACGTTTTATCACCACTCATATTTTTCTTCTTCTTCTTCTTCTATCTTCTTTCTTCTTCCTTCTTTTATCTTCTTCTTCTTCTTTAACCTCTTCCTTTATCCTCTTTTTCGAGCGAAAGTAAGATAGAGATAGATAGATAGATAGATAGAGAGAGAGAGAGAGAGAGAGAGAGAGAGAGAAGGGAAAATTAATTGAGATTTATATCACAAGCAACAAGGACGATCGGTGTGTAACACGCGTTATATATATATATATATATTTTTATAAAAAAAAAAAGAGAAAAGCTCACTCGAGTTAATAAACAACAAACAAACTGTTCGAATTGCAATCGACTAAATCGAGCATCACTTTGTTAATACATTATTATTATTAAGCACGATATATAACAACGTTTGCCGGTGACGATGACGACGATAACGATGACGACGACAATGACGATGAGAACGGTGACGAAGATTAAAAATTACGAAGAGATAGAGATAGAGAGAAGGAGACAGAGACAGAGAGTCAGAGTGAGAAAGTGAGAGTGAGAGAGATAGAGTGAAAGAAGAAAGAAAGAAAGAAAGAAAGAAAGAAAGAGAAAGAAAAAGAATTAAACGAAAGAAAGGAAAAACTTGCGGTATGGTATTGAATAATAAATAATATATAACGCGCGATGGTAATATAATAAAGGGGTAGAAGAAACGGCGATGCCAAAACGGAGAGAGAAACGAAAACGCGTCGATCCTCCTCCCACGATCGCCCGAAACGCACTGTTGCGACTCGTGGTGCTTCGGAGCGCGTGCCAACGAACCACGCGCATGCGCAGCCGGCATGCGCAACGCTCCAAGTAAAAGGGTTACACGTTTGAATCGTTGTTAAATCTTTTTACGATCAACGTACATCATCCCCTCCTCTTCTCGCGCGTCCCCCTCTCCCACTATCGCTCCAAACTTCACTCTTCTCTCCTCTCCGCCTGGTCCCACCCACCGAGGCCCAACAGCGCGCGATCCTCCTGTGACTTGTTTTTATTTTTGATTTTTATTATTTTTTTTTTATTTTTTTTCGGCGATCGTTGATCGAAATTAAGGTAAAAAAGCGTTGAACGAACTCGTCGTATGACGAGTTTTTCTTTCTCGAATTACGCAAAATTTCGCGAATTTACGAAAAATTCGATCTTTATTATCGTCGTCGTTCGTCACTTTGAATGAGCGCGATCGATCGATCGATCGATCGATCGATCGGTAAGAAAATTTGTACGTTCGTTCGCACGAAAGTTGACAATGATTAATACTCGATGTAATTTTATCGATTAAAAAAAGAAGAATAAAACAAAGAAAATATGATCGGGAAAAGTTCGGGTGACACCACACGTTGGACACGTTGATTCTTTTGATAGTGTATATTTTCGTTCTTGCATTCAACAGTGATAAAGCTTGTTTATTTATTTTTTCTTTCCTTTTCTTTCTTCCATTTTTGTTTTCTTTTTTCCTATTGACTAATTTCATTCTTAACGGACATCGATCGGACGGATTAGTATTATATTATAATATTGTAAGATATAACGGACAGTCTTCTAATATTCGAGATCAAACGAGCGTTCGTTTCCTGCATAAAAAAAAAATCGTAAGTGCACTCGTGATAAGCATACTAAATCATTAAATTATTATTATTAATAGTAGTTTTGTACAAATATCGTTGGACGGAATCTAAATAATAATGATTGTTTATACATATACATATATATATATATATATATATATATATATATATGTATGTATGTATTTATGTATACATAGAATATAATCGAATCTATTTGTTCTACATATACGTGATCGTACTATGACACAATGGGCAAGCATTAATATTAACGACGTCACGTTCCGTTGCTACATGATGTCTACAGACGGTGCAAATCCAAGCATTACTGAGATCCATCAAGGGTTTACCGGAGATTATACAAGCCGGAAATCTGGACATACAATTTGGGCATACGACGCACCAATCGGGTATTAATGTCTCGCAATTTACGCATTCGGCTTTAACGTTGCGCGTGTCCCTTGGACCGTATTTCGTAAATATATTTACCGCGAGTTCCTCGTATTCCTCCCTTTTCGCGTCCGTTATACCATCGTAAGATTCCAATTTGATAAATGCTTTCGAACACGTAGAAAAGGCACGATTAACCGCGCTCGACAATGCCAATAGACAATAAATATCTTCGAGTTCCAAAATGTCTTCGTACTCTCGTAGTCTCAAGGCAGTTTTCATCGAGGCGTCGAAATTACCGTCGTACATTTGTCTATGTGCCATCAAAAGAAAATGATACGCCTCAGCTCCTCGCCAAGCGTTCTCTATTATCTTTGTGTCCTCGTTGCTTTCGGTTAAACCCATTACGACGTTGCTACGTCCGCCCTTTATGGTCGGTACACTATTTATATGATCCTCTATCAATAAAGCAGCTAAAACGTATATCTTCTTAACTCTCAACGGGTTAGTCCTGATTTTGGCCTGCTCCTCGGCAAGCTTTATCAATAATTTTGCAGCTTCCAAGTAATAATTTGCCTTTTTATATAACTCTATAGCTTGCAATCTCTTGCCGTTGGACAACAGATGATTGGCATATTTGTTAAGTAGCTCACCGATCTGTGCCATCTTGTATGTTTTTGCTAAATCTATGGCTTGGTCCCAATGGTTAAGACGTACGCACGTATCCACCGCCAATTTAACGTCGCCGTATTTTATATAAGCTGCTACCGCCTGAGAACACATACCAACGGAGGCCAACATCCTTGCTACGGTTTTTAATATTGGACTTTTGTCAGGCAACTGATCAACCGTTCCTGCTAACTGTATGAAATCTTCGAGTTTGTAATAACATTGAATGAGTTTCTCCAAATTTCGTCCCTTTTCGTAATATTCCCTAGCTCCCTCCCAGTTTTGTCTTTCCGCATAGGAATCTCCTATTTTGTTGAAGGCCAGCTCCATTTGCTTGTCCGATCCGCCAATACCCATTTTCATTAATTGCACGACGCGAAAATAATCTCCCAATTTTTGGCGCAACGTTATAGCGAGATCCCTCCTATCCATGTCCAAATACAATTTCTCGGCTTCGTCATAATTTCCAAGGAACGCCGCGACCTCCGCTTTTTTCAATTGATCGTTGTGAACGTTTCTCAAACGTTTGATGAATTGTATACCCAAGTAATCGGTACAACGAACCATCGCATTTTCTGCGGTCTCCAGGTCTAATACCTTTAACGCTGACTCCGCTAACAATCTCCACAATCGTGGATGTGGATTATCCTGAATAAAATTATTGGCTTCCTTCAGTCCCACCTTGGCCAATAGCTCTCTCGTATCTCTTAACGATTTTACCTCCAAATCAATTATCAAGTCACTTTTGATATCGTCGGGTCTTTCTATTAGATCGTCCAATAGTACACAACGTATTTCTAAATCTTGAAAAGAACATATGTATCCATAACACGATATCGGTTCTTCCGGATCTAATCCTCTTAATACGTACATTCTTGTTTTTTCCATAATCGCAAGTAATAAGGGATTGTCCTTAGCCCAACACATCCCCCATACATCTTTCCTTTCAAATTTACTTACATCGTCTACCGTTTTCGCATTTAAAGAATCAGAAACTTTCTGCGTGTCCAAGTCCAACATTGTTAGAACCCCGGATGTATCCATAATGGATACACGAGTTGAATCACAATTTATAGCCATTTTGTATAGTCTGCAAGATGTATTGTATCGATTCATAAGAGTAACTTGTGGTAGGGAGTAACGTTGTATCATTCCCGATTCTCTTCCAACAAGGAATAACTTCTCGGTTGCGCAAATGCAAGAAATTGGATCCATTGTAGGTTTTGTACTTATGGGCGATTCAAAAGATCTATCTCTATCCAAATCCTGTATAACCTCTGTTACACCGGTTGGTGTATCATCCACGTGATAAAGTTTTTCCTTTCGTAATTTACCAGCGAGCAATGCCGAATTACGAGGTGTACGAAAAGTCCACAGTATAAAATTATTTTTCGATGCCGCAATAACAATATTACTAGTGATGGTCACGTATAATGGCTCCATATCTAAAAATTTAGTATCTATTGGCGTGGCTATGGTATTGCAAACTAGTAATGCAAATTGTTCAGATCCTTGAGTTGGATCATTCTTCACCGCTAAAACACAATGCTCTCCGTATGAGGCTATAGAAATTAAAGTACGTACAAATTTAGTGCAGCAAGTATTATTGCTAGTATTCCAGAACGTGATGCATATACCGTCCTTACTTATTTTCTCATTCGTGAATACAACGGTATTACTGAAGTATGTCCATTTATAATCCGGACGTATATTTGCAAAATATATGTGAGAATCTACGGACAAAGCTACTCTCAGTGATCCTCCCTCCCATGCGCATGCCGTTACCTCTCTACCAGGTATTTTTAAGGTTCTCATGTGTTCTCCAAATTGACTATAAAATTGAATAGCATTTACGTCCTTCGTCTCTCCATTAGTTAAAAATGGCATCATACCAGTCACAGCCAATATAGAACCATGACTGTTCCAGCAACACCATGCAGCCGTCATACCAGTTTCTACGACAACCGGATTGTCGTCGTTAGTGTCTTTTATCAATAATATTTTGCCGCTCTGATAACAAATAGCTAAAGTAGGACAGTCTACAGCGACGTATCCATTTCTACCGTTGTACCACTGCAATGTAACTATTACTTGCAATTGACCAGGTATTTGCTGTATCATATTTAGCTTAGTTAAAAATATGCCTTGATTGTCGTACAAGTGTAGTTCCCCATTCTTCAAACCGAATAAAAGTAATTTCCCATCGGGTGACCATTGCACACTGCATAAAGAAACATTCTTCAATTCCTTTCCCCATATTCTATTGCCATCGACAGAGCCGACAATTACGGCGCCGTCTTCGTATACTATACATATCTTTTGACCATCCTGACTCCATGCCATGCTCTTTACAACGGACTTGTTACGATTATTTATCATTTCCTCGTACCAAGAACCCTTATACATCATCCAAACGATGATAACACCATTTTGATCGCTAGACGTTAACTTTTGATGCTCTTCGTTCCAAGTAACTACTTGTACATGACCGTTGTGACCTTCTAAAGTTTGATTCATAGTGAGATTACTGGCTGCAGTCAAATTACGAGACTTTCCATTGATATTATTATTCCCCATGACAGATTCAACTCGTAATACCTTCAAAAGACCATCCTCGCCCCCTACGGCGATATAACCTTCTTTTTGATTCCATGCTATGCAATTTAAACGAAAATTATTTGGTATTGCTATTTTTTTGCTTAGATAGACGAACATTTTGTATTTTCGATTGTTACAAGTTTAGATTAACGTCGAAGGTTGTCAAAAATGTCTGAAAAAGAAAAGATATGTCTTTTAAAGTGTCTTCTTGATTTTCTCATCAACGATCAAAACTAAACATACAAAGAACTAAGAATACAATACGAAAATTGTAATTTACATTTTTAGCTTTTAACAAACATATTGTAAACGGTGATCTCATAGGTTATTATTTATAATAATAATAATAATAATTTTACAATAACCATACAAAATGTCAGATTCGCAGCATTTTAAAATATTGCTTACATTTTCAACTTTACAACTGCGACGTCAGATGGCGCAGTTAAAGTTTAATTGATATTCTATAGCAGGGATTCTCAATCTCTTATGTTCTTCGCTTACGTATATTTACTATATGTTACTGTCGAACAATATATTAAAGAAATGAGAACACGTGAGAATCATTAAATGTCATTTTCGTATATATACAAAGTATTGAAATAGGATTGCAATGGTGTATATAATTATAAAATACAATTATCCTATACCATTAAATGAACAATTCTTGTATATTCGTCAATTTTGCATTTGAAATGCTTCTAGTGGAATGAAGTGAATCTATTATAATTCAGAATAGGTTCATCCGTGAAAGTTTCATAGAGAGCCCATTGAATTTTTATTCGCGATAATAAACATTTAATTTTACTTTCATTATTAATAAATATAAAATATATTGTATTTTATGACTATACAGATATATAAATTGCATTTGTAGAAGCATAATACGTCACATATATATGTATATATATATATGTATGATGTATGATGTATGCATGTATATATATATATTTTTATACAGTTTTTATATCGTAATAATATAATATAATACAAAATTTAATAATCAAAGAGATGTTTACTCTATCATATATATATAAATTGCTTTCTTAGAAGCATAATACATTATATATGTAATTTTGTACAATTCTTATATCTTTTAACAATATAATACAATATAATATAATATGGACTAATAAAATATGACAGAATTATAATATAATTTAATATAATAAATTTTTACAATGTACAATCCATTTTAACAGTATTTTAAATTACCTTTCTTTTCTTTTGCATTTTCTTATTCTTTTTGTACATACCTACGCATATTTGAAATATTAATGAATAAGAATAAAAACAATTACGCGATTATTCTAATGCTTGTAAATCAATTACGAGCAATTAAAAGTCATCGTATAGAAAAAGATTTTTCTTTTATTTTTATTAATACACAATTCGCAAGGTATATAAGAGCACCATAGTTTACGCACCTATCGTATTACTATATACTGTTATTAACTAAAACAATTAACTTTGAAATTATATTGCAAGATATTGCTATCGATGTTCCTTAAGATTGCTTATTTCTTTTCTGTTCTTTTTTTTTTTTTTTTGACTTCACGGCGTACAAATAACGAATAGTAATAGAGAATATCGAACATTAAAAAAAAAAAAAAAAAAAAAAACGAAAGTAATAAAAACACGAACGAAACGAAGATAAAAATGTTTATCGCTTGATTGTGGACTTTAATTGATCTTAAATTAATTTTCAATTATTTGTTCTTCTTTATTAGGTCCCACTAAACGTTCGTTTACCGAGAACTATAATTTATTATAATTTATCTATTCGCGTAAAAAGAACAATTATTGTACGGCTATCTATATATTTATCGTTGAACAATCTCTCGAGACTTGAGCCTCGAATCAAAGTTAGATTTCATAAGTCTGTCTCTTGCTCTGATATTCTGTGGGCCGGGGGGGGCGGAGCGGAGCGGAGGGGAGGGGAGGGGGACGGAAAAAGGGAGAAGAAAAAGAGCGGGGGGAGGGTGGAAAGGGGAGGAGAAAAAATAAAAGAAAGAAAACAGAAAGAGGAAAATGTTCATGGATGCCTCCGAAGCTCGTCATACAAAAATTATAAAACGGCATTAACTATAAAAAAAAAAAAAAAAAAAAAAAATGGCATTGATTCATTGCGATAAAGCTTTGCACTGTTCGCAGTTCTCCATTCGCTCGTTGAATTCTTCTATTTGTAACGTCATCTCAAAGAAATTGTAACTTTCGTGTATGTTTCTCGTGGCCGTACGTAGAATATTTTGCGGGCTGGTACCAGGTTCTGCGAGATAGAAAAAGAGAATAAGAGGAGAGAAAGAGAGAGAGACAGAGAGAGAGAGAGAGAGAGAGAGAGAGAATAAAAATAATGTTTCTTCACGATTTCAAAATCGACGATTTCGACGATCGATTTCTATATCGAAACGATAATTCGCAAACGTTTAAATAATATCCATCGGGCGTGATTGTATTGAATTTTTATCTTTTTTCTTTTCTTTCCTTTCTTTTTTTGTGTTTTCTCCTTCTTCTTCCTTCTCTTCTCATAGGAGAAATAAAAAAAAAAAAAAAAAAAAAGAAAGAAAAATAATATCGCGCCTTAAAGAAATTGTCGTCTTATCTGAAGAACGAAAACGTAATTACACGTAAACTTACTTATCGCCAAATGCGCCGACAAAGCGGTTTTGTCGAGTGAAAGAGCCCAAATCCTCAAATTATGTACTTTAACAACGCCTTCTATCTGCATCAAAGTATTCTCAACTTGAGAATAATCAAATCCCTTTGGCATTCCCTCCATGAGGACGTTCATAACGTCCTTTATGATTGCCACTGTCGTGAGCATTACTAATATCGAAAATAGGAACGTACAGATAGGATCAACTATGGTCCATGTTGGCTAAAAGAAAAAGAAAAAAATGAAACAAAATGAGGGGAAAAAAGAAGGACAACGAAAAGAGAAGGGAAGAAAGGAAAAGAAAAATAATCGTTAGCACACATTGTCCCGTTAAAGTATTTCGTCTTTAAATAATTCAACCAATTAAAATATTTCAAATATTAAAATACACAATTATTAATAATAATAATAGTAATAATATAACGAATATCTCCAGAAATTTTTAGAAAGTACGATATAAAGAAAAATAAAAAAAAAAAATAAATAAATAAAAATGAAAATAGAAGAGAAGAAAACAATACTCACTTTAAAATAAATAACTAACGCAGCGATAAATACGCCTATACTTTGAATAAAATCGCCAATGACATGTATAAATGCAGCACGAACGTTAATATTTTTCTTATAGTGATCATCCTTGTGAGATATCTTTTCTTCGTCCGTTATCTTTCGCACTTTATGATCATCGTGCTCGTGATGACTATGTCCACCATGACTATGACCATGCTGATGCAAACTTAGGCCCATTCTATAATATTTATATATATATATATATATATATATATATATATATATATATATATATATGAACAAAGATAACATAGATAACATAGACAACAATGTCCCAATGTAATAACTATATACATTTTTAATAATAATATTAAGAATTATTATAATAATAATAATAATAATAATAATTATCGTTTTAATATCACTAACACTAGATTTACCGCAACACCAACCGCAGAAGTAATTAACATCACCGTGACGTCTAACTCGAAATCCTTGTTAATTATTCTCTCTATTGCCAGATAGAATAGAATCCCTGTAACAACCCATATCAACAGGACCGACGTTAATGCACCGATCACCTGAAAAAGTCGTCGTATAACGGGTAAACAAAATCCGAACTAAAAAAAAAAATTTATTACGAAAGCTATATACATACATACAAATATATATATATATATATATATATATATATATATATATATATATATATACATATATATATCGATCGGAATGATAATATGACAAAACGTAACGACAAAACATACTCGTTTTTCTTTAGAAAGTAAAAGTCCGTCTATACCTGATACTTACTTCCGCACGATACCAACCGAATGGCATTTTCCTTGTTGCAGGCCTTCCTGCGACCCAGATTGAGAATAGAGAAATCATGAATGATGCGAAATCGGTCAGCAAGTGTGCTGCGTCTGTGGCTATGGCCAAACTGTTTGAGAGTACACCACCTGTGTATTTACGACGTTTAATTATACACGACATCGTTATATTAAATGTATATATTCACAGATAGAGAAAGAGATAGAGAAAGAGAAAGAGAGATAGAGAGAGAGAGAGAGAGAGGGAGAAAATGAAAGCAAAAATGAATTATAATTTACCAATTATTTCAGCTATCATGAAGAGAACGCAAAGTCCACTAGCGAGTAGAAGCTTTTTCCTAGCTTTCTTATCTACTTCACCATTTCTTTCACGATGACAATGATCCTCTGGTAATACTAGAATTATTTCGTAAATGTCTATTTAAACGATTCGTAATTTTGAAAATGAATATTTTCGAAGATCGGCCAACGTGTGATCTCGAAATTTTTCATATAAAAAGGATACGGGAGCATTGTTCGTTTAGATATAAAATATTTGAGAGTATTTCGATAAAACGAAATACTTTCTATGTGTACTCTATGTGGCGTTATTTATTTGTGTGTGAAATATTCAAAGTTTTCAATAAAAAAAAAAAAAAAAAAAAAAAAAAGAAAAAGATGATAATAATAATAATAATACTCCGTAGTTCGATCTGTTTAGATTATCGAGATGCCAAAAGAACGTTTTAGGATAGAATGATAATTAAGATAAAACGGATGTCATTTATTTTTATTTGGATATATTCCTAAATACGTCCAAATATGTCTGAACGTGAAATATTGAAAGTTTTTCCAAATATGAACAAAATATTATATGACGTTATTTATCTTGGTTATTATGAGACACCGAACGTTCGTACCTTTCTCTTTTCGATACAAAATACATTTTCAATTAAAAGAAAGAAAAAGAAATTACGTGTTCAAATAAACAAAAAAAAAAAAAGAAAAGAAAATAAATCATTAAAAATTTCGAAAGGAGTTATAATCAAACGAAAATAATAATTTCAATGATCATATCAAATATTTGTCTTTAAAATAAAACTCGAATGTGTCAATTGAAGAATCTTACTCGACGAATTCTGTTGATAATCCATCGTTGTATTTTCATCGATTCCTTTGACAACGGTACAACAACCCGATAATTTTCCATGAACGCAAAATATCACTTTCTTCGACGATATATCATCTTCTGATTCATTATTATTAGGTGGTACGCTCGTTCCATAACCATAGATTGCTTTATCCTTAAACCTGAAAGATTTGCGAGCGTTTTAATGTGGTTACGTGATTTTTTTAAATTGATCACGTATATCGTACAATAAAAGTATCCACGTACGTACGTACGTACATAAATATAAGATTGGCGATTATGAAATGAAAATGGTGATCGCACATTAATAATCACGTTATTGTCGCGCGTTATTCTTCAAAAAAAAATTGTAAAGGTTACATGAAAAAAAAGGGGAAATTATATTCCACGAGAATAAATACGCACGCTCGTTATATCGTATCTTTGATCGTCAGATTATTGAAAGAAAAAAAAAACATGAAAAAAGAGAGAGAGAGAGAGAGAGAGAGAGAGAGAGAGAGAGAGAGAGAGGAATAAAAAAGAAAAAGATATAATTTTTAAATAATTCGAAAACAAAATAACAAATTTTTCGAAATATTTAAGAACGAAAAATATATATAGAAAACGTACATATATATATATATATATATATATATATATATATATATTTTGTTATTGATTATCGGTATCGTACGTAAATATCAAGAATATATGACAACTAATAGAGACAGAGACGTATGATATCAGATAATGTAACAAAAATTGAAATGTTTCTTATCTGAGATCGGTAGACGTTAAAATTATCAGAAACAATTAAGTAATATAAAATACTAGAATACGTTTGTTCGAACTTGATGAGTCTTCTTGGTTATGCAATGAGACAAATAAATTCATGTCATTTTAGGAATCCGATAAAACTATAAACGTTAAATATGATATGTGTATGTATATATTTATATGTTTCAATCGAATGAATTTTTATAGATGTATGTATATATATGTGTGTGTGTGTGTGTCTGTCTGTGTGTGTATTAATATAGAAATCATTTAAAACTTTCGGAAATGAAAACTCGTAAGGTATTTTCGTTTGGATAACATACGTAAAAGAATCAATAAACTCCGATAAGCATAACATTTCAATCATCGCTGATAAGATCGCTATAGACTTTATTACAGAGTTAGTTGTTCATCGTTATATCGTACAAAATCGATTACTTACTTATAACGAAGTTTCACCATCGAACCGACATTTATTTAATACTTTTCTCGCATAATTTCTAACATGTATTTATGTTTATGCGCGTTAACGAAACCTAACCACTAATTATTATTATTATTTTTTTTTTTTGAAATATCGATTGGAAAACGATTATTTCTTTTCTCGTATGATTTCTCGTACCTACGTTTATTGTGCTTGTATGTATACGAATTTATTTTATTTATAATATATATATATATATAAATAATAAATTATAAATATATATTAATAAAAATAATGATAAATTAGAATTATTATTATATATTATTTATTAATATATTATTATTAATTATATTAGTGTATATAATTGTATATTAAATAAGAAATAAATTTAATGAAATTTATATTTATATTAGTAATTATAATCAGTAATTTGTTTAATTATCGATCAAAAAACAATTATCAATCGTTACGTTATATCGAAATTATTTTTGCAAAAATAATTCATCAATGTTACAAACGAATTTACGTGGTGGTACATCATCAATGATTACAATAGATCATCAATTGATCGACGATATTTTTACGAAGAAATTCGTTAACGTAAGAGAATTTGAATCGATCGAATTTTTTCGTAAAATTCTACATTCAACTTCCTCCCGTTGTTTGTCAATGTTAATAAGAAAAACGATACCTATAAAAAGAGAGAGGGGGGAAACCACGATTTATTTTACGTGAATGAGAATTGTAATACGAAAATAATCGATTCTACGTGAATAAATAATGTCCAAATGTAAAAAAAAAGAATCATAATAGAAACACATCGGCAATCGTATTATCGCATAATACGATCTACGTTATGCCATTCATTATGTACTTATATACGTTAACAATGACGGAAACCTTATTAAACGCATTTAATGTTTCAAATAATTTCGATAAAAAAAAAATTTTTTCATGCGTCATTCGTCGTTATTTCTTTTTTGACCTTTCCAAAGGCGAAATGAATTTACGGTTAAGAAGAAAAATAAATAAAAAACGAAAAACCATTGAAAACATACGAACACGTGCTAAGACCATTTTTTTCTTCGTCATTTCCTTTTCCTTTTCTTTTTCTTTTTCTTTGTTTTCCTTTATTTTTTTCTTCCCGTCCGTAGATTCATTATGCTTGTCAAGAGGAGAATTACGACGAATATACGATGAAATAACGACGAATTACGTGTGAAAAAAAAAAATATGCAATGACACAAGTCGAAAATTGTATTATCGAACAATGCGATTTACATTAAGTCGTCCATGACATACATAAATTACGCTTACAATGACAAATCCTTTTTTACCTTTCAAGAATTCTGAAAATATCGATAATAATCGTCGCATAATTATCCAAGAAAATGTCAGTTTTTAAGTACGATATCGATTACCAATAATAACGACCAAGCCGACCAATGAAAACTATTACTTGTATTACTAAAAAAACACATTTGCATTCATCTGCTCGGTATTTTTATTATTAATTAACGCAAAATATATTCCGCAAAAAGATGATCGAATTTGTGCGGAGCACTTCGATAAGTATTTATAATAAGATATCAATGCTTAATTAAAAAAAAAAAAAAAAAAAAAAAAAAACGAATTAGAATTGTCAGGGTTCATTTGGATTGATTATAATTATATAAATATTGATCATTAATACGTTCGCGTAAAATATTATTTGCATGAGATCACTGTTACATTCGACAAATCACGTAGTACCACGTTCGTTCGTTTAAAATACCGACGATCATTTTCCAAAACGTTTGAAAATATATCGATCCGATAAATAGAGGGGCAAAGGAGGAGGAACCATTATGAAACTAGATTCGAAATTGTCGTGATTCCAAACATCGTCATTTCTAATAATTACTACCCCTTTCATCGGTCGATTTCTTTTCTTTCCTTTTTCTTTTATGGTTTGTTTGTTTGTTTCTTTCTTTATTTATTTTTTTTTTTTCATTTTTCTCTCCTTCACTTGTAGATTTAAATCGACAAGATAGGAAGGCCAAGCTCGTTGTTGCGTATCGCTTGTTTAACAGTGCGCATCGTTCGACTTCCTCCTACAAACGTTGATACGACACATTCAAACGATTGTTTCTATCTTCGTCTTTTCCGGCATTCGAAAAACCATTGAAATTTTTAATAACGACAATTTTATTGGACGCGACCTCAAGATCTCAAAAAAAAAAATAAAAAAATAAAAAAATAAGAAGGAAAGGAAAACCTCTCAAAAAAAGAAAAAACAAAGGAACGATATATTGATTCGATAGAATACTCGAATGAAACCATACGAAAGGTAATACGTTGTTAAAAAATTTATATAGTTTTTGCTTGTTTTTTTTTTTTTTTTTTTAATTATCAAAGATAATTAAATGTCCAAAGATATTACCAGAGATAGTATCCATTGGCTTTTCTATCGTATTATCAACGATAAGAGATTAAGTCCTAACGTTGATTGTAAATATCTCACGACAAAATTTTTACAATACTCTTATACGACAAACGGATCGACTAAATGGAATAAGATATTTATCCTTGCTCATTTCCTATCTATTATTGTATTTATTTATTATCGACCGATCGTACACGCATTCTCATGTCTAATCTTGTAATACTAATATACGTAATGGGAAAATTTATGTGAAATAAGTATATATATATATATATATATATATATATATATATATATATATATATATATATATACAGGGTGTTTCAGCTAAAGGAGGCCGCCTAAATATTTTCTTTGTTTTTTTATGATGCGACAAACTTTTATGGCATACTTCGAATGATTTAAAAAGAGGTATGCTATGAATAGTTTATATATATATATATATATATATAATATAATGTTATGTATGTTTAGGCGGCCTCCTTTACCTGAAAGACCCTGTATATGAGCCGTTCACTTGCCAAATCGATTAACCCCGTGAAACAAAAAGTCGACAAATGTTATGAAATAATAATATATTGCCTTTTAGAAATTCTCTTTAAAATATAAATTCGAATAAAATTGGAAGAATGTGCAAATGAAAACGTAGCTTTTCGTCCAAAAATAAATAAGATTGAATAGTCTTAGAATAATCTTTATTACTGAAATAAATTGATTATTATCTATTCGATGGGCAAATAAATTTTTGCCATTAAATCGTATCAAATAACGAAGATCCGAGAAATTTATTATGAATATTAACAAAAATTGAGGATTCCGTCGAGCGCTTCGACGCATAAATTTAAAAACCTTCCGAAAGAAGTGGAGTCAATCGATTTCCCTTGCGTCTTTTAAAAATAAATTTCGTGCCATTCGCGAAGAAAAAAAAATACAAAAAAAAATGGAAGTAAAATGTAATTAAACGAAATTTAACGATCAATCGACGTGACTGAGATCATTCGAAGGATTTTATACGTCGATTTACCGTTAATAAAAAGGAATCGTTTGAAATCAAAATACATACCAATTTACAAATCGGCCGATAATCGATCAATGATCCAATATGTATCAGTTTACAATCTGTGGTTTCGATTCGAACCATATGTATATGTGTATATATATATATATATATATATATATATATATATATATATATATATATATATATATAAACAATCCCACCGTAAGGTACGAAGAAAAAGAAGAATATGGTATCTCGTGTTGGAAAGTGTTTCAAGGTCGACTTTCCATAATTTCGAAGCGACTAAAGGTATATGACCGAATCGTCGTCGATCTCGATTACCGTTATATTATACGCTATAGGATCTACAGGGCTAACCGTGTAATACGATTAACTTTATACACACACACACATATACATACACACGTTTATGTATATATGTATCGGTAAAATATGAAATATCTTCGAAGATATTTTAATAGTACGAAGAATCATCGTTCGATTTTTTTTTTTCTATGGATACGTACGTGATCCTACTTTACCGACCGGTCTCTTCTTTTATTAAAAAAGAAAAAAAAATCAAACAAACAAACAAAAAAGAAAGAAAGAAAGAAAAGTAAAAAGAGATGACATAGAACGAGTTTATTTTTAATCCTTTCGTTGAACGAGAATACATAGACACGTACGTACACGTGTGTGTGTGTGTGTGTACATAAGTGGATACTTACATACCATGCATACGTACCATTTATGTATTTGTTTGACGAAAATAAAGAAGAGGAAAAAAGAAATGCACAAAAGTTCGACGACGGACGTCGATCAAACAAATTTTAAATGTTTGATTTCATTCTTTTTCTTTTTTTAAATTGTTCAAGGCATCGTACCGTCGCGCACTCTCTGATAAGACGCGTGTGATGAGTTAAAACAAAGTAGAAAGACGATTAAATGCACGGACGTATTAAAACGAACGATAAAAGTAACGGGCTGTGTGCGATACGACATTTGAATAAAGAATAAAAATAAGAGAAGAAACTAACATAAAAAGAGAGAAAGAGAGAGACAGAGAGAGAGAGAGAGAGAGAGAGAGAGAGAGAGAGAGAGAGAGAAAGAAAAAGAACTAGTAGTGGTAGTAGTAATAACAATAATGATAATAATAATAATAATAATAATAATAATATTAATAATAATAATAGTAATAGTAAAAAAAAACAACAAAGAAAGAAAAAAAAACAAGTCGCGAAAGAATCGTTTAAATTGTAAATATGAAAAGAACCAAGCTCACAAAAACTACTGTCTTACTCCTTTCTAAATACTGATATCCCATCTAAATAATATCAACAATTGAAAAATCCGAATTTGAAATATATATATATATACATATACATATATATACACAAACATATAAATAACGTAAGTAAGAAGAGTAAGTGTGTGATCGAGTGAGTAAGTAAAAGATCGATAAGAAAATAATAAACTCACAGTTTTATCTTCTCGTCCATGACAGCGGTAGAAACTCCGAAAGTAAAAGATGACAAACGGGAGAGACAGAGGAGGACGAAAACGGCAACGACGACGACGACGACGACGACGACGACGACGTCGACGACGTCGACGAAATTGTTAAATATTAGACGGAGACGATATTATCTCGAAGGATCGATCGATCGATCGTTCGATTTTCGACGATGATACGCGCGCACCTTTTTCTTACGAGAGAGAGAAAAAGAGAGAGAGAGAGAGAGAGAGAGAGAGGGGAAAATTCGATTTATATAGATTTAATAGAAGTAAAAGATCAAAAAAAAAAAAAAAGAAAGAAAAGAAAAGAAGAAGAAATAAGAAAGTGAAAGAATAAATAAGAAAGGAGCGAAATAATTTTATAAAATACGATGTAAGAGAAGGGAAAGGCAAAGAGAAGGAAAGTTGAAAAAAGAAGAAGTGAAAGAAGAGGAAGAAGAAGAGGAAGAAGAGGAAGAAGGAGAAGAATACCCGGACACCGACTTTGTCCTCTTCGGATCGTTGAAGATACGAGAATATACTGTAGCCTTGTCACTTCTCAAATAAACAACAAATGCTTGCCACTGCATAGCTTCTCTTTTGGTTGTTCGAACGTGCATCCAGCTTGGCCAGTTTGTTTTAACAGATAGCTTAACTCTGAATCCTCTTTCTCCTCCCCCTCCTCCTCTACCATCTTCTCTCCCTCCTCCTCCTCCTCCTCTTATTCTTCCTACTTTCCCTCCCTATAACCAATACACCTATCTCTTCCATTCTTTCTTTTTATCTATCTACCTATCTCGCTTTTGCTTTCTGCAAATTTCTACGATATATGTATATGTATATATATATATATATATTCCCTCTCTCTCTTACTCACTCTCATTTTTGTTGTATCTATCGATCTCCCACTTCTCGATCCATTACTAGTATCTCTATTTCTCTTTTCATCTCTCCGTCTCTCTCTTTCTCTATATCTATCTAACTCTCCGTCGCACGTATAAGTACCTTTTTTTTTTATTTTTCCTCTCTTTTATTCACGGTGTCACATTAAAATAGATATAAAATAAAGAAACGCTCATTATCGTACACGGTCGAACGAAAGTACTGTTAAGAAACTAACGAAACAGAGAAAGAGAGAGATCGGAAGAGAGAGAGAGAGAGAGAGAGAGAGAGGGTCGAAGACGAAGATCGGTTAAAATCGGCTGAGATCGGTTAAAATCGGCTAATATCGGTTCCTTTCGAACGTCCAATGTCGGATCTCGTTACTCGATTATCGACCATCGATAAATCATCGAACGTCGACGAAATTCAAATCGTTTTTTTCTCTTTTTTTTGTTGTAAATATATTTTCAATATTATTATATCTTTAAAGGTAAATATATCGTTTCGGCGTTCTGTTAAGTTTCCTGTGTTTAATATTTATTTCATTTTTTTTTTATAAATTAATAATATTCGTTAACTCTATGTAATTGGAATGAATAAAATTTTATGTATGTGTGCGTGCATGTGTGCGCGCGTGTGTGTGTGTGCAAATATATATATGTACACATTTATAAAATCTTTTCTCGTTTTATTTTCTGATAAAATAATATTTCGATAAGGATTAAAAAAAAATTGAGAATGATTCAACAATTAATTAATATGTAAACAAATATTTATGAATAATATTTCCCCAAAAATTCTTTACGTATCTATTTAACACACATATTTATTTATAACAGGAATAATTCCCGAGAATGTTACACCATTTTTCATTTCAATGTTCGAATCGTTAAAATTATTTTAATGCATTATTATTATTATTATTATTATTATTATTATTATTATTATTATTATTATAGGCGTGCTAGTTAAATAAATGTATAACTGTCCTTGATTAAAGTATCGGAGTAATGTCTTATTAGAATATCGGTTAAAGTCGATAAAATATCACTTACGCGTTTTTTCTTTATTATTACTTGAATGATAATAAAGATCATCGATGATCTGTGTACATATATTCATATATTATATTTGAATAAATTATTGACGCGATAGATATTAAGAAAAAAAAAAAAATCATTGGATTATAGTATTCACTTAAAATCGGATAAATATCACTTACGCGATGTCATTCTTGTTAATTATCACAGAATTCTCCATGGTCGTTCGTTCTTCGATTTATAAAAAATGTCCTTTTTAATTTCCTTTGAATAAAATCTAAAAACGAATTGTACTGTAAAAATAACGATGACCGTTAAACTCACCGGCGATGAACTGATACTCGTAAAAAAATCGACGAAAAATACCATTGTTATCGTTGATATTCCAAATAGATTCACAGATTACTATCGCACGAAAATGATCCGATATAATATCATGTTTCGTTTATTATTATTATTACTATTATTATTATTATTATTATTATTATTATTATTATTATTATTATTATTATTATCATCATCATCATTATTCGTTATACTATTCGATTCGATTGGCACACTATTCAAATTTTGAACATTTTCGAATCAATTACAATCAAGACCATACATTTCGATCGAATCCACATTGTTCCAAGTAAATAAATATATATGTGCAAAATATTATTAAATGTAACTTCTCAGAGGCATAATTCTTCGAAGCAAGTTCCACGAATATTGACCATTATTATCGACGATTGTAAACACGTTTCCTGATAATTTCAAGATAAATTTTATTTTTCTATGTTCGTATAAAAGAAAAATGTAATAGTGGCCGGCCGAGGAGGTATTTAAAAGTTGTCCTTAAAAAGAAGAAGATGAAAAAATAAATGGTTTTCGTCCAAAAAAAACAAAACCGTAGGAAAATCGCATAAAAAGTTTTTTCTGTCTTTCTTTCATGATATAATGTGGATATAACGTGACTCGATAAACATATGATACCCCGTTCTTTGTATGTGTTAATTTTTCGTATTATTACTTTTGTTCTGAATTAATTAAGTTTGATTTAATCCGATAGGAATTTATCGTAGAGAATAATTGCACGCTATCGTTAAAAAAAAGTCCTCTAAAACGTATTTTACAAACGATACAAGTTTATTGTTTACGACTATAATATATATATATATATATATATATATATATATATATATATCGCGCGCGCGCGCGCGCGCGCGCGTGTGTATGTGTGTGTGTGTGTGTAATAAAAAATCACAATATTCTTCCGACAACATTTGGACTAATTTACCTGTCCATATTATTTAGCTACAATACTGAAAAATGAAAATTCATTTTCGTTTTGTATATCATATTTTGTGAACATCCCTTTTGCGTTGATCGCGCAAAACGAAAATCTTATATATATATATATTTTCTTTTGTGTTGTTTCGAAAAAATTCGATCATTTGTCATATCACATTAACGTAAGTAAGATAATACAAAATAATTCATCTTTGATAATCTATTACGCATTATCATTCTTTGCGACAAAATAATCATCGTGTATCATGGTGAATATTAATCACAGAAGACAAGCCGAATACTTTGTTTGTTTGTTTGTTTGTTCTTTTTTTAAATGGCACGATCGATTGATTGTGTTTTGATAATTGTAGACTTATTGAGAAAGCGGATAATAGATCCTTTCGTTTGTTTGTTTGGTTGCTTCTTTCTTTTTATCTTTTTTTTTTATCATCGAAAAGATCATAAACTAGATCATTCATTCTATTTTATTTTAGTTTAACTTCACAACTCCTCGTGCTTCGTATGATCTTCGCTCGATTCTGAAACAAATAAATAAATAAATAAATAAATAAATAAATAAATAAATAAATAAATAAATAAATAAATATGAAGTAATAACTTTCCCCACTCCCATCCTCCTACAATCCCCATCGTTTATTATTTTACGTTTATTATTACATTATTAAACATACCGCTATCCTCCTTTTCAATTTGCCTAGTTTCATTTTCAATTTTTTGTTGCAACGCCTTTATCTCCTCGTCGTATCCCACCCATTCAGGTAAAATACGCATTGCGGCTTGTAACTTTGCCTCTTTAGTCATCGGATTGTTACACTTAAATTCGAAATTTAATCGTTATTATTGAAAATTCTAATCAAATGACGAACTGCATTAATCGAGCCGATTATTATTACGAAAGTGATCTAAAAAGTCGTATATCTTCTCCATCGAAAATATTCGAAGAAAATATGGGATTTGAATTATCTAAAAAATTAATTTTCTACAGACGACGAACGGGAAAGAAGAAAAAAGAAAAAAAAAAAAAAAGAAACTGAACGTATTATTTACTTCTTGAAAAATAATTCTTTCGAACGACACAGATCATTTTCGTAACGATCATCGGCTGGATCGTAAATGATCCAACGAATACCAACCAAATCTATGGTCTTGGCATATTTTTTGGAAGAATCGTCACACCATGTCTCGCACCATAACCATTCTTGCGGTAAAGTTTTTATTGTTACTTGATGGATCATGTTATTAGGGAGATCCTAAAGGAATAAATCGTTATTAAAAAAAAAAAAAAAAAAAAAGAAAGAAAAGAAAAGAAAAAAGTATGTCTCTAATCAAATCGATTAACTATTACGTTATTAGAAATTATTTTATATACCTGATCTAAATTGGATAAACTATTTGGATCCTGACTTAAGGCTTGATATTGTCCCCTTAATCGATCTCCCGCGGCAATACGGCGAAATCTTTTCAAATCTACAACATAAAGAGCGCTAATATGATAAGAACGGCCTTGCAAGTGATTTCTCCAATATCCCTGTTTCCAAAATCTAAAACCGTCCATCTCTCTTCTGCTATCGCAAAATGGTGTGTAAGCGTAAGGTGCACCGCCAAGATCCAAAGATGCCAATTCTTTCAGATCAGCTCTTACGACCTAAAAAAAAAAGAGAGAGCAAGAAAAAAGAATCATCATAGAAATTGTGATGAAGTTTCATCACAGCGAAGGAAATATGGTTTGGACTGTATATTGTGGGAAAAAAGAAAAGAAAAGAAAAGAAAAGAAAAAAGAAAGATCAAATTTTCATTCGTACTTGATCGGCATCGACAAATATGATTTTTTTAACATTCAATGGGAACAATACATCCAAGAACAATATTTTATAACCCCAAATTGTTCGTTGTTTCTCAGTTTGTTGATGTAACCAACGTGGCCATTTATATTGAACTAATTCATATTCAAAACCGTACTCCTTTGCCATGTGCGGTAAAAAGTCCTGTTCGATAATATATTATCGATTAGATGCAATGAAAGTAAAAGTAGATTGACAGCGAAAATATATATACATATATATATATATATATATATATATATATATTTTTCTATATCTCACTCACCTTCACCGTAGGTGACAAATAATTTTTCAAAAACCAAAACTTGACAGGCGTCTTAGTGTGTTTGATAATGCTCAACATCATGATCTTTAAAAATCTTTCGTAGAGATGACCAGAGGCAAGCGAGAATATATTTATTTTTTCATCTTGATCTTCGCTTTCATCTCCTGTAGCGAATGTCCTAATATAAAAGAAGAAATGAAATTTCGACGAGAATACTAAAAAGGAAAGGAAAATTTTATATTTCGAATTGTTTATAAAAAGGAATGATAATAATGTTTGAAGATATTTTTTCTTTATATATATATATGTATATATACACATATATATATACATATATACATACATACATACATGCATATATATATATATATATATACATAAATATCTTCACATTAAAATTTGTATTTATCTACATAGTAATGAAGAGCTTACCAAAATTTCGAAAAGCTAAAAAAGGAGAGAATAAATAAAAATTAAAGCTCAAAGATAAATGAATAATGTAGTGTTCCTATTGATAATCTTTAACATTAGATATGACTTTTTTTTTTTTCTTTTTGTTTAAAATGAAATTACATTGAACATCATTTCCATACGTACCTAGAAATTGAATTCCACAAGCCGGAGTTCTTTTCATCGTCCGACAGTAAATCCATATTAACTTTGTCCGGTTTCTTGGAAACCTTTACTTTCAGAACATGACTTTTCAAGGAACTTATTAAAACTTTAACGTTATTCCCATCTTGAATAACATCCTGCCCGTCGACAGTGGTGATATCATATATCTCCGCTGAACGACCGTGCCTTAAACGTAAATGCCATTCGCCAGGATTCGCTTTCAACTGGAAATATCCTAAATTCGCCATGACTATGGTATCAACCATTACTGGTTGTCTCTCGGTTCCCAATGTAATTTGCAAGCCCCTTGGTGGATTTCCCATTATCGCTTCGAAGCAATGACCTTCGAGCAATAGATGTTCCAATTCGAATTCGCTGCAGGATAATAATCATAAATTTTATTCCGTCGCATACTTGTACAAAAAAAAAAAAAAAAAAAAAAAAAAAAAAAAAAAAAAAGAAAAAAGTATCAATGCATAAAAAAAAAAAAGACAACTATTATTTATTCGTACCTATGAACGCCTATCGCAACATTGTCCAATTTAATATTATCCAAATCGTAGACGCTTCTTACCACTTCCACGAGCCAATTTTCCGGTGCATGAATATATTGTGTCAATAGTGACGACGTAGGAAGTTTGGTGAATTTAGCAACGGCACCGTTGAAATTTCCATCTGTCGTGAATTGTGGTTCAGGATCGAGTACAAAACGATAGAAACTGAAAATAAAACATATTAATCGTAATTATGTATATATACATATGCACATATATATATATATATATATATATATATATATATATATACATATACATATATGTACATGTACATATATATACATATATAAAAATAAATATTGTTTTTATATATGTATATATATAAATATATGTATATATAAATAATATAAATATAATTTATATTATAAATGTAATAATATAAATATATTATATATAAATAAATGTAAAATAATAAAACTTGCGATCAATATACCTCTTCAATGGCATGTCGCTATTTTTATCCAAACAATTGAGGAACACCTTAATATTACAGTTCAAAGTCTTTTGCAAAATCTTCAATATAGGACCTAATTTTTGAGCTCCCCGTGATACAGGATCGACAATTGCGATTAAATCGAATGTTACTTCGTCGGGATTTACGGGTGAAAGTTTGATGGCGCTAAACAAAAAGAAAAAGAAAAAACCATAAATATAATTTAATACGTCCACGAAGAAAGAAAAAAAAAAAGAAACAAATTAATGAAAAGAAATGTAAAAGAAATATTCATTATCATTTACCTGTGCTCGTCGCCATGAAAGGGTACGTCAAATCGATTGCGCGTTTGCGGCCGTGGTACCAAGAGCGAAGCGATTTTCATTATCATGTCATCCGTAATATCAGTTTTTTCTACATTTGAAGAAAGAACAAAAATAATTTTCATTCGGTACGTAATGAAAAGAAAAATTCTTTCCTTTTTATTAGATATTAACAATTAGCTTATAATACCGTAATCGTCGTCGTCCTCGGACTGAGATTTAATTAAATTTTTAAATAGTTTATCTCCATATGTACTGTGACTATATCGTTCAAATAGTGCAAAATCTTCATTGGTGAATTCTTCGTTGGTATCCAACGGGCCAATCATCCGTCCATTACATAAGATAGTAACGGCTCCCTTTTCTAATCCTAAAACTTGCCTAGCGTAATGCGCATGGAATGCTAATAATTCATCCTGTTCCTTCGAATGTTTCTCGATCAACTCATACTACAATATTACGAAAAATTCATTTATCAATGAAATACATATGTATCTTTATCTTTGTTAAAAAAAAAAAAAAAAAAAAAAAAATATTCAAACATATATTTCTTTTTATAAAATAAAGAATAACGAGACCAACCCCCGTTAATGGAATATCTTTGACTATCTTGTACATCACATTTAATGCCTTGTCCATAGGCAACGAATTAAAAGCGGCAAGAGCAATTCTATTTATATCGTATTCGTTATTAACATCATCCGCTGGATTGATTATTAAACCAATTCTTGCATCAGCATTTGATTCCTATGTAAGGTACGATTCAATGAATATTACAATATTTCTTATTCCCGTATGAATTTCGTCAATAAGCGTCACGGGAATTATCCCGTAAAGTTTATTTTTACATACTATATAGAAAAGAGCTTCCTCCATTAATTTCCTGGATGATTCTAATCTTAAATCCGCTACAATCCAGAATGTATATAAATGATATAGATTACTGCGACGTGATATGAACAAATATTTCATATTTTTTATGAGCCACGACGATGCATCCTGCGGGCTCCATTTGGTAAAATTCATATCTTTGGGAACGTTCCCGATTAAATTCAACCACGCATGTTTGTCCACTTTCAAGATGCGTTCGTTCAATCTGTACGAAAAAGAAAAAAAAAAAAAAAAATTAATGAAGCAATACGTTTTATTTAATAAGGAAGAAAATCTCATGTCCGACGACGCGTTACCGTGGCATAACGTTTGGTTGATTCATTATGAAGTCAACAACGTCATCTCCCTCCGTAATTTCACCACGATAAACTGCTTTCTGTAGGGTGGGCGTCTGTGATACGATAGTAGCCAATACCGTTTCCTCGAATAAGTCTGCGTTCAAACGAGAAGCCGATAATGGTATACCGTTAAGTAACGCCTGTGGGAATTTCTTGAATCCTGATCGTTTCACAAAATCACTAGCCAAATGACGACCAACGTCGTATTCCGATTCTTCGCCTAGTATATAGTTTATATTCGCGGAGGAATCTCTTGCTCTTATAGCTTGTTTAACGTCGTCCACGGTTATGGCATTCGATCCTATGTAAAGTCCTAACTGGAATAAATTCATTCGTGTTGATTCAATTCCTTCGACAATGCCCAATTAAAATTAATCGTCAATTCGATCGAGATGAAAGATTTTTACCAGAAATTGCTCTGCTTCCTTAGCGCCTAGGTTTTCTAGAAAGTAATGAAACGCATTATTCACCGCAACACTTGGATCCGATAAGCCGGTGACCGAAGTATCATAATTGGTTATGAACACGAATCCTACTCTCAAAGGAGCAACGTACGAATACAAGGATAGTGCTAATGAAACCGAGGGCATTGAATCTTCGTCAAGAGGATCGATGATTAATACCTTGTTAATAAAATAGCTTGTTATTTGTTGGATTACGAATCTTTTTTTTCTTTTTTTCTTTTTTTTTTTTTTTTTTTTTTTTACAAGATTAAAATGACCCACCAAATTATATAAATTTCGTCTTATATTTCGGAGCATCCCTGGAAACGTTGGTCTTAATAATTCGGTCAAGGCGCGCGACCATCTGCTATAACGAGAATCATTTTCGATGTCGTTTATCCAAATTATAGCGGAATCTCTAATGTCCATTGCAAATTCTTGATTATCTACGTTACTTGACAAATCAAGGGCTAAAAGTTTTCCCATTCTTTTACTACTAAATCCTATGAAAGAAAGAAGAAGATATAATTGCTAATTGAATTTATAAGATCAAATAAAACAAAAAAGTTAGATCGTCTATAAACAGATATATATATACATATATATATATATATATTTACCAATTTTATGAAGTGCCTCCATTACACGCAATTCGCCTCTCAAAGCCTCTAAAAGTGTTAGGACGTCCAGAGCTTCTAAATCAAAGAATAAACCATTGATAAAAAGCGCAGTATCGGTTGGCTGTATACTCAAACTCCCAGAAAATATTTCTTGATTGAGCTTCATCTCCTTTTTCATTTCATTATTTACTTTTGTTCTTATCAACGATTTGGCCTAAGAGATACATAAATTTTTTTACGTGACTTTCGTATGCGAATTATAGTGCACGAGATACGTAATACCTAAGGGAATTGTTGCGAACAAAATATTGAATCATACCTGCATTGGAAAATTTTGAGCGATATCTGTTAATACATTAAGAGCTTCATCCGTTGGGGAATTCATTATTCTTTCAGCCGCTTGGTGACTTAATTCCTGAAACTGCCATACTTTTAACGCTCCAATTTCATGACTAGTTTCGAGCAAATGCGTTTGTAGTTCTTCTAATTCGGCATGCCTGTCTGGATACAATATTCTGAAAGATGCGTACGATTAATAATATTACACAAGATCTATATAACATATATTTTATCACATGTTAACAAATATATACTTCAAGGTCATGAAGTTGATTCCATCTATTTCTTCAATTCCATCATTGTTCGTTTCAGTTTTTTTTCCTGTATTATCTTTAATATCTGAATCATCTGTAGCTTTGTATTCGGTTGATTTCATTTGCAATTCTACACCATAACCGGATAAACGTAATTTCCTGTCTGGTCTATCCTACAATTAAAAGCCATATGACAGAAATATTAGTCTTTTTCTATAAGATTTCCATTAAAATTTTTTTTTACCTTTAAATAGTAACGTAATATATAATTGATTCCCTTTGTATTTGCTATATTTTTCAATTTTGTGTGTAAGTCAATGAACATAGGAGAACCGATTTGACCATACATTATCATAACTTTATCAATTTTTTGAGATCCCAGATAATAATGATCTATACTGTAGGTATCTCTCTTAGTCCATTCATCCTAAAATATTAAAGTAAGAAGAGAAACATGAAATAAAATTATCAAAGGAATTGAAGCTAATGGAACTCTTAAATAAAAGTGTTTTAATTACCTTTGTGATTAACTTATCTATTTCTTCGATGGAACAAGTAAATTTCCCACCGATATCTACTACGTTATAACATTCTAAAGTGGAAATATTTTTGTTTTCTGCCATTTGCGAAAACATTTCGACGCGGGTAGAATAAATACGCAAGGACAATCCTAATTTAAGAACTGCAATTTCTGCAGGAGACAAATGCTTTCCTGCCAACTTTAAAATTAATTCGTAATGATCTTTTTCCGTGCCTACAAAATATATTCAATATTAGAATAATACGGCTAATGGTAAGACGAATAAATTATATTGTCAATTACCATTTTGTACAGACTGAACATTATCTGAATAAGCTTCTATGAATTTCCAAAAATAATTTGGATTTTCATCGCCGAGATATTCAGCTGCTTCGAGAACCAATGGAGTTTCCTTCCATTTTGCATCAATCAACGTTGTTACATATTTGTTAATCTTTTTATCGGCTTGTAATCCTCTTGAGCAAAAAAGTAATGAATAAAAAAGTACTAATATCCACATCTAAAACACACATGATAATAATAATAATATCACTCATACGTATAATTCAATTTTACTGTAACAATTATTTAAATAATTTCAAAGAAATTCATACATTAAAAACACATCAAACGATGTATAGGTTAGGGCCTTTACGATAAATACTGATATCAATAAATGAATAACCAATAAGATTATAACCTATACATTTTTCTTCATCGAAATATTATATTTTAACGGGGATAAACAAATATTTTAACGAATATCACGTAAATAACGAAATAAGTGAAAATTCGTTGTTTAAAAACTGACACCGTCAAAGCGCACAACACACTTGTAAATGTATATCACGAGTATAACCATTTCCGAAATATTACGATATAAATAATTCTTAAATACGTTACGTACCGTTAAAAGTTCGTATTAAAAACCTTATTAATTATCGAGAACACATTTATGATAATGACCAATCCACGTATTGCGTGTGTCACAGTACAGAATACACAGAGATCCTACAAAAGATTTTACGTGTATACGCGTGAAATCCATATAGATGCGCGTTCGTACGATCTATGCATCGATATTAGATAATAATATTTAATAAAAGTAACGATTATTTATTACAATAGAAATATCTAATTAACTTTAATCGTAATTCAAAATTTAATTATTAGTAAAATGAAGATGATTATACGGAATAATTCATCAATGATCTAGCGGCGTGTTTACGGAGTATTTCGTCAATGTATTTCCATCATTGACGAATTACTTTATAGACGTATTAAATCATTGACGAATTATTCCGAAGATGTACTAACTCTTTGACTAATTTGTTCGTAGACACGATAGAATCATTGACAAGTTTCGTCTTATGTAGAAATTATTACACGTTCGTTATGAAACAGAATCATTGACGAACTACAACATAATACTATTTTCATTTCACTTCACGTGTTTTTACATACATCACGTACGAGCGGATAGAGCTTTTCAATTATCGTAGAATGAATTATATTTGAACAAATTCGTAAATTCGTTTTTGTTGTCGGACAACAATCGAAAGAATTTTTATCATTGTTACATTAAAAGAACATGACATTTTTGAAACAATAATCAATGTGCAATGTGTATATAACCTATAATAGTATTATTTTTCAATCTTCAATTTATGAAACAAATAATGTGTAATTAGTGTTTTTGATTAAGATCTTACGAATAATTATTTAAAAATGACAATTGTCGATTACATACATACTCTATCGGAGAATCCTTACTTTGGTGCGGGATTTGGACTTTTTGGCGTAGGAGCTGGTGCTGCTATATTAAGAAAAGGAATGCAAGCAGGCATGATATTCTTTAGGTAATATTTAATGAAAATTAATTTCTATATATTGTTATTGTTTTTCTTTTCTTTTTCTTGTTTTATTTTTTTATATATATATACGATACTTAAGCAATCTTATATGATAAAGGCGACATTATATGATTACTTTGGAAGTTCCATGTCGAGACAAAAGTTATCAATGGCTTTTGCAATGGATCACACATAAAGGTGCTAGAAAGACGCAACATTTGTCAGTTGAGACAAGTTTTGAACAAAAGGAAACGGGTCAAATAAAAACCAGATATGAATTTATACCCAGTATAGGAACACACTTTTTTAAGTAAGTAATTTTCATTGTTTTGATTAATGATTTATAAAGAAACGTATTAATGAATAATTATCGACTTATAGTTATCAAGGTAATTGGATAAGAGTTGAAAGGACAAGGGAGCAACAAACGTTAGATTTGCACATGGGTGTTCCATGGGAAACAGTACAGCTTACAGCTTTTGGAAGGGATAAAACCTTATACTTTAATATTCTTGAAGAAGGTTGAATTCCTACATATAATTATTATATATCTTTGAAGTAATAAGGATTTAGTATAAATTTTCTTTTTCATAGCTAGACAAATGGCTTTGAAGGAGCACGAAGGAAGAACTATAATGTATGTTGCGATGGGGAGTGAGTGGAGACAATTTGGACATCCTAAAAAGAAAAGGCCACTACAGTCTGTTGTTTTAGATTCTGGAATATCTGAACGAATTCTAAACGATTGTAAAGACTTTATTAATACTCCGTCATGGTATAGCGATAGAGGTAAGAATTTCATATTCTTTCTTAAAGAAAAAAACTTATTATTTTGCGTACTCTCTTATTTTTTATAGGAATCCCTTATAGGAGAGGATATTTATTATATGGTCCACCGGGTTGCGGAAAGTCATCTTTTATAACAGCATTAGCAGGAGAATTAGAACGTGGTATATGCGTTCTAAATTTATCTGAACGCGGCTTAACAGATGATAGATTAAATCATTTATTAGCAGTTGCTCCACAACAAACAATTATCCTTCTTGAAGATATAGATGCTGCATTCGTTAGTAGAGAAGAATCTAAGGAAGGTAAAGTTGACGATATTATTGTCCTATTACTAATTTAATACAACTTTGAATATACTATAATTCATTATACAATCTTTAATTGTAATTACAGTTAAAGCGGCATATGATGGTTTAAACAGAGTTACGTTTAGTGGTTTATTAAATTGTTTGGATGGTGTTGCATCTACAGAAGCAAGAATTCTATTTATGACAACCAATTATCTGGAACGTTTAGATCCTGCTCTTGTGAGACCTGGTAGAGTTGATGTCAAAGAATATATTGGTATGTATTAGAGGATGAATGTAGATTAATATAAAGATATTAAATGCTCAACAGAAAATATTAATGTAAAATATATCATTAGGTTGGTGCAGTTGTAGTCAAGTTGAACAAATGTTCTTAAGATTTTATAAGTCTCCCGACGATGTAACAAGAGATATGGCGAAACAATTTGCGAACGAAGTGATGGCTCAAAAGAAAAATGTTAGTCCTGCTCAAATTCAAGGATTTTTTATGTTTCATAAAAATGATCCGGAAAAGGTTATAAATAATATTGCAGGAATATGGGAACTTTCATAACAAGTTGAAATTACCTTTTTTTTCTTTTTTTTTTCTCTCGAAACTCTGTAGGAACACTTTGTAATATTATACTTTAATTGTATCATAATTTGGAATATGAGATATACTTTATTCATGTAGGTAATCTGTGAAAAAATATAAACTGTAATCAGATGAGATATACAGACTTTTTTTTATTAATTTTATAGTAGTGATAAATTATGCAATTTTCGTATGCATTCTCAAAACTACTATGCATGTAACAAAATACAATATGATATATTTATTTGTTAGATTGTATGCGATACTTGAGCACACATTTATCATTCTTGCATTCTTATGCAGTATACTACTGCACATTTTTTTAAAAAAGATCCTAATCAAATGTTAAGAAACACTGGATTATGAACATGCAAATACTTATTTCTCTTTTACACAATTATATATATATACACACAATATTATATATATATATATATATAATAACATGTACTATCAGTATTATATATGGACGTTCTTTAAGAATACTGTTTTATTTATGATAAATACATAATTTATATCTATTAAGAAATAAAAATGATATTAGAATGTTCCTATAATCGATATAAAATAATTTAATTTGAGTTTCAATAAAATTGAAACGCGCACACACACACAGTATTAAAATTTGTAATGCTTTTTCTCTAATACTTTTTAACTCTCAAATTTATACACATCACTGGAATATACCAGATTGTACTCTATTTTTGATACAAATTTCTACCCATCTGTAACATTTTTAAAATATCATATTGCTTTATTATTTATAGTTAAGATGTAAAAAAACTAATGTATGTATTATTTTACTATACCACAATTATGATCAATATCTCGAAGGAACAACTAGTTTTAAAATTATTTTACTATTTTCCCTTAATTATGCAATACAAGTTCCTAAAATAAATATTCCTCTTACGTCATTTAAATATATATTTATATATACATAATAAAAAAATGATTTATACATCATTTAATATAACTTATTACGACAACTCGCTATTAGGAGAAATATTTAAAAGATTTTGTAATGCATTTGGTGTATTATATATTATATCTACTCACGTATGTTACGACTTTCGTAACGACAGATTCAAATTTACATTACTACAAAGTATTTACATTAACACCTGATTTTTACGTTGTTTTCAATTACTGAAAATTTATGGAATACATAACAGTTATATGTAAATAGTTCGTAAATTTTCAAAAAGTGCAAAGTTACATAAATTTATTTTAAACGTTTACTTTAAGCGTTTTATGTTTCTCAGTTTTTTTTTCTTTTCCTTTTCGTTAATTTAAAGGCAGTAACCATAGCAAACAATATATAAACATAAAATTAGTGAGATCTAATCAGAAGATTCACTATATATAAATAATTAAACTTCTATTGCAAAAAAAAAAAAAGAAAAAAAAAGGAAAGAGATATAAATATTTAATAAACTTATAGTAAAAGACATTACCTCTTAAAAGCTCCAAATATATGGTTCATAATTTAAGGGATCGGGTTGTTCCATATGACCTGTGTGATTATTGTTTGCCACCAAACATGATGCATAAACTGCACCAGAATTACCTTGAGTAGATACAGGTGGAACTATGGAAGGAGCTAATCTACAATCGGGTCTTTGTTGCATAATAGGACCCATTGGTTGCATTGATTGCGGTCCTGGAGGTGGACCTGGAGGTGGTGGTGGTGGTTGTGGTTGAGGAATTGATGGCGGAGGTGCAGAGATATTATGAACAGGCTGCAATATGTTACTATTTCCAACATAATTTGGCACTGAAACAATTTCGTTGATTAATTATACACATTCGACGATAGAGACAATAAAATCCATTGAATCTCCATTTTTAATTTCACTCACTCGTTGGTGGATTATGGAATGGCATAGGAGCTTGCTCAGGAACCATATTTGCTGGCGGTGGTACAACTTTTAAGGGGGAAGAGTCACTTTTCTTTTTTCTAGATATTCGTTTTTGTATATTATTTGCTGAATGATCTCTCTTTTTATTATCGCTTGATTTCTTCTTCTTATCTCCAGAAGTTTTTGGTTTATTAAGACGATTACCACTAGGCTGCCAAAGATGAACCGTATGAACTGCATTACCTTCTCTAAAATATTACAAAATATTTTTTATTAATATTACATTTACACACACACACACACACACGTTTTAATGGGATATATAAATAATGTTAACTTTCAATATTATTACTATTATTAACATTAATGTTGTATATAACTACCCTTGTTTTTTCCCAAGTTTCCAACTATGTATTCCTGCTTTATGAAGGCGCTCCCTAATCGTATCCACGCTACATTTCAATCCTAAAGCTGGAGCCACATATTTTGCCGCTGTTAATGGATGTTGAGTAGCCATAGCGACAATAGCTTCGTCTTGTTCCTTGGTGGTAATTCGACGACGACCCTTTCTTTCTTTCGTTTGTACATTTCCTTCTTTATGCCAACGCTCTAACCATCTTTTAACAGTACGTTCCTATTAAAAAACAAAAAAATATATATATATATATATTATTATTATTATTATTATTATTATTATTATCAAAAAATTATTAAGTTATACGAAAATTTTATGAAATGAACATAAAATATAAATTTAAACCTACCGATCTATCAATTGCTAATGCAATGGATAATGTAGACAATCCTGCTTCCGACATCCCAATCATACGATTTCTAATTTCTACACTAGTTTCTAGCGTTCCCTTTGCTTTACCACCTTTCTTCTTTTTCTTTTGCCTTTCTGAATGTTCACTTTCTGCCTTTGGTGTATCGTCAACTTGCACACTATCCGCATTGGACAATTGATTACTTTCAAGTGAACTACACGAATTTGAACTATCTGAAGCAATATTTGTGCTATTCACAGGATTAGATAATTCTGATTGTAGGTTTTGTTCTTGCTGTTGTTGGACCTGATGATCGACTTGAATTTGTGCTTGCTGAGCGTCAAATTTAGAATGATGAATGCTCGTTTCTTCCTGCAATCTTTGCTGAGCTTGTTGCTGTATTTGCTGTTGTTGTTGTTGCACTTGTTGCATATGATGTTGTTCTCCTTGGCTATGAAGCTCTTGAAGTTGGTGTTGAGGTACCATTGGCTTATGAGTTACTGCAGTTGGTTGACCCTTATATAAGAAATAACAAAAAAATGTTTTATTCGGCAATAAAATACGTTTGAGTATGATATAAAAATTTGAATAACCAGACAGACGAAGAGTACGTACTTGTGGATAATGATGACTGCCTTGTACAAGATCAAGAGGCCAATTATTTTGCGCGATATTCATGCTAGGATGTTGATACATAGGTTGTGGCTGTTGATTCATAGTTAATCCGCCGTTGAATTCTGTTTGATTGTCCGGTAAAGTTTGTGCGGTATTTTGTATATCATTAGTCTGTTCTTGGGGAATATTTTGTTGTGCAAATCCAAATTCTTGCTGTTCGTTAGTTTGTTTTAAATTTTCTACGGGTGCTCCATCGCCGACGTATATATCTCTGGCTCTTACTTTACGAGGAGGATTTTTCTTTTTCGGAGTAACCTTATCATTCTTGGCGGAATCTTTATTTGATTTCTTTTTTCCTAATTGAGTACCAGTAGGTCTCCATACGGCTTGTTGAATAGCTGCACCATCCGTATCGTTGCTAAAAAATGAATGTACGCCAAGAAAAAAGAAAAAAAGAAGAACCAATAAAATAGAAAAACTCGTGCTTGTAAAGAATCGATAAGTATTAGTATATATGGAACCAACCCAAGTGGAATCCTCTGCATATATTTTCTAGACGGAGTCCAACTATGAATTCCTGCTTTGTGTAATCTCTCCCGTACTGTATCAACAGAACAGGTAAGTCCTAATGCTGGAAGCACAGCTTTAGCAGCCGTCAAAGGTGTTTGCGTAGCAAGCCTGATTATCGCTTCGTCTTGTTCAGCCGTTGTAGCTCTTTTACGACCACAGCGTTCTCTGGTTTCCACGTTACCTTCTTTATCGAACCGATTGAGCCATCTTTTGACTGTACGTTGCTAGACGAATTTAATAAAACACCATAACGTATTTTAACAAAACAACATGCCATTACCTCGAGAATAGCAAGCATAAAAAGTAAACATTGATATATTATCATTTGGAAAGAAAATGTACCGAACAATTAACTGCAGCTGCAATTTCACGTAGACCCAAGCCAGCCTCATACATTCCAACCATTCGATTTCTTAATTCCGGTGTGGTCTCATGTACGCCCCTTGTCTTTCCCATTGTTATTTATCTTTAACTTATTTACAATCGTTCGAGGGTGTAGGGGGGGAGGGGTGGTGGCGAGGCAGAAAAAAGTAGAGGGGAAAAAAAGAATTCAAATTTCACGCGACAAGTGACGTATTAAAGGTAGGAGAACCACGTGACAAATGGCTGTGCCGTCACCGTCAAAATTTTTAACGAATTTTATTCGTCCAAGAAGGACGACAGGTATAATAAACTGTTTCGTTTTTATCGATGAAACCTTCGAATCCGAATAATACGATCGTAACGTCATTGTCACTTCAATGCGATTCGATTTATCCAAAAATGTTTCTTCTTCTTCGTTTTCGTCATCGTGCTCTGCGTCGACTTCCCGACGGAAACCTTGACGTCTTCTTAGGCACGACAAACAAAAAAAAATAAAATAAAACGAGAAAGAGAAAAGAGAAAAGAGAAAAAAGGAAGAGGAAGAAGAAGAGGAAAGAGAGAAAGAGAGAGAGAGAGAGAGAAAAAGAAAGAGAGAAAGAGAGAGAAAAGGAAGGGAATGATTTTTACCTCACGTCAATCTTCTCGACATTTATAACCGCGGCACTAAAGGACGCCTCACGACGAGTAAATCCTTTCGATGGTTGACATTTAGCCGGTTAATCGTAACGTATACGTACCGTACGTCGTGCGTACGTTTAAATACTTTTTACTTCTACCTCTTTTCTCTAACTTTTAATTCTTTGGTTTTATTTATTTATTTATTTATTTATTTTTGTTTTTCTCTCGACGAAACGCATCCGCACGGGTGAAAACGCCGCGGTCAATACAACTTCGGCTGTACAGTCCCCGTGGAGATTATTTTGTCACGAGATATTCGGGGATCTTAACCTCCGTCGATCGTTCGAATTTCCGACGGAACCATAGAAACGTTGTTCGCACTCTGCTGCGTTGCTTCGCGCTTTACGATTATCCCTTTGGGTGAAATTGAAATCTTCTTCTTCCTTTTTTTTTTGGCGTGGAGGGAGGGGGAGGGGCGGGAAAGAAAGAAAGAGTTACGATCGCGCGGTAATGAATGTGTTTTCTTCCTTGAAAATTTTCCTTCGCTTCTTTTTGTTTTGGTTGCTTTTCTTTACGAGAATCCGCGAAAAAACGGTCCTAGAGAGCTCTCTCTCTCTCTCTCTCTCTTTCTCTCTCTCTATCTCTTGCTCACTCACTCTCTCTTTCTCTCTCTCTCTCTATCCGGCAAAAGTCGTCAATTGAAGTTCGTTCGTAAGTTGACTGTACGACGACATCGACCGTACAGTCCAACGAGAATATATTGTCACGTACAATAGAGAAATCCATTTTCAATTTTTTCCAATTTCTGCTTTCCTTTTTCCATCTTCCTTTTATTTTTCTTATTTATTTATTTATTTATTTATTTATTTATTTACTTATTCGTTTCGTTCCACACGCACGCACATTAAAACGTGAAATTTTCTTACGACGCGCGTAATTATATCGATAATTTGTTTTCCCTCTCTTTTCTTACGTTTCACTTTAAACGATCACCTATCGCATAAATATTATCGACGAGAATAAGAAGGAGAAAAAAGAGAGAAAGGAGAGAAAAAAGCAAAAATAAGAAAGAAAAACAAAAATAATAACGTATGAACGAGAACGACAATAGCAATTCGGTCGAGGACTGTACCTGCCAGTGGTTTGACGGTAAAAGTACAGTCGACGATAATGTTGCGTCCGATTATGCGAGTAGTTTATAAAGTACGATCGCGTTCGGAATGATAATGTTACGAGAAAGGGAGATAGAAGGAAAGAGAGAAAGAGAGAGAGAGAGAGAGAGAGAGATAAAAAGAGAAAATTAATTTCTAATATAATAAATCATTTTTCGTTCTTTTTTCTTTCCTCCTTACTTTTTCAAATCTATCGTAGACCTAACGCGAATCCATCGGGTATCGTTAGACGAATGAAAATTGGTCAATAATTTTACCGGCGACTGTACACACGAAGTTATTCAAGGTTGGTTCTCGGCTATGCTCGTCTACCTTCGTTGGAATTCTATTGACTCCGTAGTATATCATCTCTTCGTATCTTCAACGAAAAAAGAAAAAAAAGAAAGATAAAAAAAAACGAACAAAATTTTCTACATCTCTGCGATAACACATAAAACGTAACAGAAACAAAATTGCCTGTTAGTTGAATCAATCAATAAATAAATGAATCAGTAACGAATTAATAATATGATACGAAAGTATTGCTTTTTTTTCTTCTTTATTATTATTTCTTTCTTTCTTTTTTTTTTTTTTTTAATAATAACAGTAATCTCATGCCAATTATTGTCAACACAATCTATCGTGGCAAATAAATGTTATCCAGATAAAATTCGATTGGAGAGCAAATTTATATATATATATATTTTTTTTTTGTTCGATTTCGAAAGATAATCATAGAGAGAGAGAGAGAGAGAGAGAGAGAGAGAGAGAGAGAGAGAGAGAGAGAGAGTGAGAGATATTCTTGGATCGTCGTTATGGATCGATCCGATCTGTTCATCCTACCGCGGTTGAATTTTTCGAGATTTTATAGATATAAAAGAATATGTAAAAGAAGAAAAAAGAAAAGAAAAGAAAAGAAAAAGTAAAAGAAAGAAAAGGAGAGGATGAAAATGGGGACAAGGTACTTATTTGACTGTCGAGCGGAGTCGAACATGAGAGTATCAAGAGTTAGGGATCGTAAACTGGTAACATCCGCCGATCAAATGTAACTATGCATCACAGGCATAACTGGCCTAGAATCGAAAGAGAACGCGTTACGAATCTGTCCTACAAAAATAATTTCTCTTATCGTTACAAACGTTTTTCTAATACACACACATATATACATATATAATTTATATACGCATATGTGTGCAGACACAGGATAGAGATATACATAGAGGCGGGTTAAACTATGTAGATATATGTATGTACGTATATATGTATGTATGTGTATATATATATATATATATATATATATATATATATACACGTTCACCATACGAACAACGAGCTGTGAGAAAAGTAGTTAGATGCCATTTTGTTCGGACTTAAGTAGTATCGACATATACTATATCTATATATATATGTATATATACATATTAACGTACTGACGGATCTTTTAAAGGGATTACAATTTTTTTCTTTTTTTCTTTTTTTCCAAATCAGATCAGAAATCACGATCAACGACGATCGATTACTTCGTCCCACTGGAAGAATGGGAAGGGATGCTGAGGAACGGATAAATCGAAATGAACGTGATAAATCATCGATCCTAAAGATCCCTCTCGATCGAATTATCTTCGAAGGACTTTAAACGTTCAACGGCGAGAAATTGGGAAAAAAAGCGCGAGCTGTTATCATTTCTTTTTCTTTCTTTCTTCATTTCGAATGGTCCAAATAGAGGCGGACGCAGCAGCATCCTCCATCTGGCGTTTTCTCCATGCGTCTACGGTGTTACCTCCCTCGGCCCCCGAACCTGGATACCACCACCACCACACTACCGCCTCACCTCGCCACACCACACCACACCACTCCACACCACACCTCACCTCAATGCACCCCACCCCACCCGATCTGCTCTTATCACGCCTATCATCAGTTCCACCCTCGCGCTTGGCGGTTGTGTCAGCAGGCAACGAAACGTAAGCCAGTACTACTACGCACGAGAACGCACGTTCTTCTCGCGTTCTCTCAGTCGAGTTAAGGACAAAGGAAAAAGGAACAAAAAGAGAGAGAGAGAGAGAGGCTTCAAGAGAAAAAAAATTACTCGTTATCAACTTTTGATTCGGATCGATATCAATTCCGAAAGGGAAGCCATCGGCAGTTCGTAGAATCCACCACCCTTAACACTCTCTCGATCGCGACCGACGCCAAAGCGAAAATCGATCATCTTTCGAATACGAAAAAAAAAAGAAAGAAAAGAAAAGAAAGCAAGAAAGGAGAGAAACAACAACAACAACAACAACTGAAAATCGAAACAAAACAAACAAAAAGAGACGCGCTATCGTATCTTAAAAACTAACAAGGATGAAACTAATCATCGTTTTGCTCGTTTGTCTCTTCAAGGCGTCCCTCGTACATTGCGGGGTAGGTCAGGATTTATGTATATATATATATATATATATATATATATATATATATATATATATATATATATCAAATCTATCATCCCATACGAAATATATGTAACGTTAATATTTCTTTTCTATCGTAATATACAATAATAATAGTCGACGGACGGATTTCCATAATTGTCCGACTTTTACGTCGTTTCCTTCTTAATATCACACAAGCGCGTACTTTTTCTTTCGTTTACACACTTTTTTTTTTCATCGATCGACGTTCCATATCTTTGATCGACACCTTCTCTCTCTACCCCACCCCCCCTCCGCCTTCTATCCTTCCCCTCTTTTTCACTCTCCTCCTGTATTATTAAATTTTTCTATCTATCACAGCGTTCGTTGTTTCATCAAAATTGAATTTTCTTTTTGATGCCATTACAGAAACGACCGAGTTTCGTTTCCGACGAAATGATAGCTACTGCGGTTAACGTTGTTAATGCTTGTCAGACACAGACAGGAGTGGCTACAGGTATGATAAGGAAAAAAATTTTTTTTTAAACACACACACACACACACACAGATATATACGTCGTGTGTCGGTAGACTTATTGATCTATTATCTATTTGTTATTGTAATTATCTTTTTTCTTTTCCAGCCGACATCGAAGCGGTGAGAAACGATAAGTGGCCGGAGACGCCTGAATTAAAGGTGAATGTCCAGAGAAAGTACAGCACTTTAGAATCATGATCATGAGAGAGAGAGAGAGAGAGGAGAGAGAGAGAGTGATAATTCTGTTTATATTTCGATTGCAGTGTTACATGTATTGCCTCTGGGAACAATTTGGTCTAATAGACGATAAAGGGGAATTAAATTTGAACGGTATGCTAACTTTTTTCCAAAGAATTCCGGCTTATAGAGCGGAAGTTTTGAAAGGCATTAGCGATTGCAAGCTGATTGGTAAATACCTAGGTACATATATTTCTTTCGAAGTTCCTTTCTTTTTAATTTAATTAAATTTTATTTCATTTCATTTTTGAGAGATCGATCGACGTGTTGCAATCGAGAAATTAAGTCAACGCAATAGTGATATATATATATATATATATATATAGTATTTCGTTTGTTATGTAATATTACGATTTTCAAACGTTTCATGGTTTTGCTTGCCTCCTTGCGATTACACCACACCCAATCGATTTCTCAAATTATTCCATCGATTTAGTAGAATAATTGTCGGTCGATGATTGCTCGCTTTTTATATTTCTTTCTTTCTTTTTTTTTTTAGCTCGGGGTGACAAGTGTCAATATGCGTACGAATTCAATATGTGTTACGCCAAGATATCACCGAGGGTAAGTTATTTTTTTTTATTAAATTACAATATAATATCTATGTACGAGGGACGTTTGAAACTAGATTCGTAATTTTTTTATTTTTGTTTTTATTTCTTTTTTTTTTTTTTTTTTCATTTCCTTCTATTAACGTGTGATTTTCATTCTTGAGATGAAAAATTAAAAATACGTACAAAATGAGAAAAAAGTCGCGAATTTTTCGAACGATCGTAAATAAATATACTTCAAACGTTCGAATATTTTTTCATTCGTTAATTTAATTAAACGTCCGTATATTTTCAGACCTATTATCTATTCTAATGAATTTTCATCAATTGAAGAGCACGATGACCAAAGATATATATACATACACGCACAGACACACCCCCCTATATATATATATATATATATATATATATATATATATATATATTTATATATAAAATGAAAATATTAAAGAAACGATATCGCCGAATGTGTTGATATTTATACAATCAAGTGATTTTGCATTCTCATATAACTGTCCCGTATATACTGTAAGTTGTATTACTTTATAAAATATCTTAAAAAAAAAAATAAATCCTCTCTAATAATTGCATATCTCTGTAATTTTTAATTTCCCAACATATTATCGATGTGTGTGTCTATATATTCATTAAATTATATTTATTAAAATATATATATATTATAACGTCAAGGATGAAATTTGTAGTTAATAATGTCTAATTGCTATCTTTTTTTTTTACAAATTTCATCCTAGACGACCAAATATATATGCACACACACACATATATATATAATATATATATATATATATATATATATATATATATATATATATACACACGTTAAAAGAATTACCTGTACATAAATACGTATATATTAGACATACATACCATACTTAGAAGAAGAAGTAGTGGTAGAAGAAGAAGAAGAAGAAGAAGAAGTGATAGGCTTGATCAAGAAGAAAGAACGAGTTACTCTCCCATGCAATAACGCAAATCGAGCCGGATCATGATCATTAATAATAATCGATTTGATAAAGGAATCGTCACCTAAACCGGTCTCTTCAAATCGCGGTGTGTTGTGTAGTTACCAATTGTCAACTGGGCTCGCATACAAAGTAGAACACGGGCGGCACGTGTTAATAAATTGAAAATTCTCTTATAACGATCAAGTGATAAACGTGATGTAATAGCAGCAATTCGTACGTATACATATATACGTACATACATACATATATACATATATACATATATATATATATATATACATACATACATATATACATATATACATACATATATATATATATACATACATACATACATACATATACATATATATTTATATATATACGTTGTATGTATATGATATAGATGAAAGTCATCGCAAGTAGTGGAGCACGAGTACAGATCAGACACGATCTCGATCATAAACTATTATTACATTGTAATCGAAGATATTAATTAAGAATGATAATCATATAGAGAACGCGAGATTCGCGAATTTTGAAAACAAACGTTTATCACGGACAATTTACCGGTATGATAGTATAAAAGAAAAAAAAAAAAAAAAAAAAAAAAACAATGAAATAACACTTGGACAAGTCTCGTACACCTGATTATTATATACCTAGAGTATATATAATAGCATCTCTTTAATAGCACCTAAATACTCTATACTTTTGACCGAAGATTGTCAAAGAGTTTTTAATAAAAAAAAAAAAAAAGGAAAAAAAATTATCTCGCCTCTTTGCAAATTCTAGTTCGGAGCATTATGCAACGACTCTCCCACTTTTCTTTTTTCTGGACAAAAATCGTATATAAAACGCCAAAGTCCGTGTAACTTTTCGATTTTTTCCTTTGCCATCAACAACGTTGGTCTTTCGTATTTTTGTTATTTCTCCTTTTTCTTTTTCGTTTTAATTCCCAAAATGAAACGAATATATTTGTTCTTGATCGCTTCTGTCTTCATCGCTTCGTTCGTCGAGGTGAGCCTGACACTTCTTTTTATAATCTCTTTTAAGATCTCAATGGTGATGGTTTTAATGATTTATATATATATAAAATATTATTTTTTTGGATATTCACGTATATATTTTATTTCATACGTCAGGCTGCAGTGGACTTGAGAAAAATCACCGCGCCTCAACGTAAAAAGTGTCTTGCTGAGATAGGATTAATAGAGGGTACGTTTGACAAACTAAATATATATATATATATATATATATTTATATATATATATATATATATATATATATATATATATTTTATATATAAATTAATTTCTTTATTCAATAGGGATATGTTCGTTTGAGAACGAACGATAGGTATCTTTTAATTATTTTTTTTCTCAATTTTTTATTTCTTTTCTTCTTTTTCTGTTCTCCTTTTCGTTCACCTTCTTTTTGTGTTTTAATTGTTTCAATCGTAGACGTCATCGACGAGGCAGAAATCGGTAACTTTTCGGAAGATGCAAAACTCGGTTGTTACTTCAAATGCGTATTGGAAAAGTTTAATATGGTAAAGGATTGTTATTTAAAATATTAATATTTAAACGGTAAGGTGATATATATGCTTTAATGATCGATTAAACTTATATCTTCTCTTTTCTTTTTTTTTTTTTTTTTTCATTTTTTCAGTTCACCAAAGATGGTAAATTAAATTTCAAAATGATTTTAAAGTCAATACCAGAAGTATGGAAACCTTTGGCTGAAGATATGATAAACGAGTGTCGTGACGTCAGTGAGTATATATACATACGTACATTATATATATATATATGTGAACGAATCTTATACGTGTGTTTTAATTTTCAGCTGGTTCTGATAGATGTGAAATGTCATACAATTTTAATAGATGCTTGTATTTAGCAAATCCTGTGGTATGTTAAACAATATATTAATATTACGCTTTTTAATCTTCTATCTTATATAAATAACGCGTTTTCTTTTTTTCCTCTCTCTCTCTCTCTCTTTCCATAGGCATATTTCATTCCTTAAATTTCGACGAGTGAAACAAATAGAAATAACAAACAAATAAACAAACAAACGAACGAACGAAAAGAAGAAAGAAAACTGCGAACTATCGCGATTTTAAACGGCAGGTGATTGAAAAGACTCGGCGTCGTATCCATCAGGTGTGATTATGTATACGATTATATTATGTAAAACATTAAAAAAAAGAATCATAGTATCGATAAATATATACATATTTTGAACTTTAAAAGTGACAAAATTTTTGATTTTTTTTTTTTTTTAATCATAAATATTTACCATCAATATGTAACATCGTATTTATTTGATATCATTCAATTTTCTTACCTCATACGATCGCAAGAACATTTTGCAAATTTAATACAATCCCCATTTTCCTTTTCTTCCTATATATATATATATATATATATATATATATATATATATAATGCATGAATACATACGTGGATGGATGGGTGGATTGATGAGTCGGTTAATTTATACGTATGTATTCATGCATATATATATATATATATATATATATATATATATATATATATATATATATATAATCGTTCTCTATCATGTGACTTATATAGAACGTGAATCTTATTATTCTATATATTGACTTCTATATATTGAATCTTATTAGTCAATATATTCTATATATTGACTATATATATATACATTATTAAATATGTATAATATATATTAACTTTCTAACATTTCCCTTTTATAATCGACGAAGAATGCGTTGAAGAAATATGGCACGGTGTCAGTATTCGAGATATCCGTGATGTATTAAAATTCACAATGATTACGTTACCGAAACCAATCCCGTCTGCGAACAATTTAAAAATCGGCAATACCAAAACGAAACGGGTAAATGAGAACAAACGAGATACGTAAATTGTAACCACGTTCATTCGTTCGTCGTAAAATGCTGAAATAATAACAAGTTCCGTTACAACGTTTATGCCTTCCTTGGTTTAGTTTTTCTCTTATTAATATTCATTATTTGTTCGACGATGATATCGTCCGCCCTCGGATCGATCGGAATAGCTTGAACGGGTGTTCTAGAAATCGGCGAAGGTTTCGACCAACTTTCAACGATAGTATTGAGCCAGCTCCATAATTTTTCACGATTTAAAAATGCCACCGTAATTAACATTATAAATGGTAACGCCACTATAGACGTTTGATTCATATCAGCCTGATCGACTTTACGTTCGGCATTGAAAGTTAATTTTATATATTTGAACGAGGAATTTGCCTCGAAATAAACCGAATTAGTTTTGTACTTATGCGAGCTGGGTGACAACGATGATTCCAATTGCACTAGGTACCTCCTGTTGTCGGCTTGCAACGGCGGAAAATGTACGAGGAAGCCGGCGTTGTACGTATTACCGATTTTACCGGAACTTTGAGAATCCAATTTGGATACGTGTATTGGCGAATCCGGCATGTCTTCTCTGGATAATTTCACCTTTAACGAACGATAATGTTCCATATGTACCGAGACCACGTGAACGGATACGTCGGTACGCGAAATCGGATGGAAGGCTATTAATCGTAGCCCGCGAATGTCCTCTCCTGTTTGTAACGTCAACGAATCAGGACTCGTACGTTGTATGTGATTATTTACCTCCACGTTAGGCTTCAAACGTAATACGTACGTGCACTGTTTACAAAGATTACGAATTAATATTTCTATTATAAATTCGAAAATTATTATTATTATTATTATTATTATTATTATTTTTTTTTTTTTTTACTTTAAATAATTTCGTTATACCTACCAATGGTTGAAGACCTCTAATTCTAAAAACACCATTCTCCTCGGTGGTCGCCTCTTCTTGTAGATTGGAACAATCTTCTTGACCTTGAGCCTCGACCAATAATCCTCCTTCTGGTTCGCCATTTAATGACGTAACCGAACCATAAGCGCTAAATGCAACTCTGTTGCCAAATAATTTTATCATGACGGTCGCACCCTCGGCCACGTTGATCATTTTGGATGGCGGCTCAAATCTGTATTCCTTCATCATAGGTCTGAGATAATATTCACCGGGTGATAAGGAATAAAATATTAATTTTCCGTCGTCGCTTGTTATACTGTTCTTACGATAATTTTGTCCACCGGATAGAGAAAGTAGAACGCCCTATTTTGTACGATAGAGATATTTCATTTTTCGTTGATACGTTGAAAAAAAAAAAAAAAAAAAGACAAATAATAATAATGATTTGAAACAAATAAATAAATTTTTATCGTACCTGTAACGATGAATTATCTGCTTGATCGTACACTTGCACTACGATTTCAGCTAATTTGTGCGCCAAGAATAACCCATTAGCATTTGGTCCTGTTATCACGAAACCTTCTTTCTCGGCAGTAATACTGATTAAAAAATTAATATAGTAGAATTTAAGGAAGTATTATATAATGATACATGTCTTTTTTTTATTTTTTTATGAATATACAAGTACCTATATTCTATTTTCCCATCCAATGGGCCCACACTGTACGTCCCTTCTTTTTCTGTAATTATTGTATGCATAGGAGATTCTTTATCCTTGCCAAATATTTGTACCGTCACACCTTCTAAAGGAGGTGAAATTTTTCCAGCTATAATCTAAACGATATATATATATATATATTTTTTTTTTTATTATCATTATTTGTCGTTTAAATAAACTGTATCAATATGGACAACTATTACTCTACCTTCCCTAAATCTCCGGTGAAAGTTGCAATGTCGTTGTGACATTCATTTACTCCGAGAATTTTTACAGACGGTGGATTGAATAAAAGAATATCCGACAGCGGAGTAATAACGTATACACTACCAGTCTTTGTTGTAAATTCAAAATTATACTTAAATAGATCTCCTTTCTTTGTATATTTGAGTGGACCAATTCTATAATAGGACAACGTATTAAACTAAAGGTAATTATATTTGTAAATAATTTTCATTATCTCTACCGATTATTATAAATTAATTTTTGTAAATACTTTTGTTCATGCATCACTTACACAATATTGTCATTCGAACTTTCAACTTTAACTTTCACTCCTCCGTCCAATGCGGTAGAACTTATAATATTTCCCTGATGACGATGTTCAGAAGACGATAAAATAATTGGGGATTGATTATTTGTATCCCAAACAAATGTTTCTTTATCGTATACGTGACAACCTCTGGGTGTAAAACTATATTCTCCGGGCTTAAATACGCAATGCCTTGTACTACCTTTGGATAAAACTAAAGATGATCTTTTTGTTTCACCTGATGCAACGTATTCGACCGTTGTTTCATGAGAAGAAATAAATGTAATTGAGAAGCCGGTCTGTTGGAAAGGAGGCACTTCAGCGCGTTCAGACGTTATAGATATCCTGTAACTAGGATTTTTCCAACAAAATACGTCGTTGTCTACTAAAACTTCGTAATGTCCTGGTAATACGTCGGAGAATTCATACTGTCCATCTGCATGAAAGAAATTAACTTCACAGACAGAGACAGTAATATTAGTTAAACTTAAACATTACGTTAATAACAAATATATTTAATGCTGGCGGTACAAGGAATAAATTCTTCTTTTTTCTTTTTTTTTTTTTTTTTTTTTTTTTTGAATGAAAGTATTTTTAATAAAGTATACTACCTTGGCATTAACCTACATTTGTTATTCTCAATTTTAAATTAAAAATATTAATTTATATCATATTATTTAATCTCACCTTTCGTCGTCGAAGTTTTTATTGTAACTCCGTCCAGTACTTTGAGCGTAACCGAAGCTTGACTACAATCTATTCCTGGCAAACATTTGACCATGCCGGTTAAAATTGCCTTTAATTGTAAAAAGTTTATGTTGTTAATTGCCTCGGACGATACGTCAATGGTTTGTTGTAAAGGAAAGAATCTGTTATATAATAATAGAGAATATTAATTTTTTTATAAATTTAATCAAATTTAAATTCATATATTTTATATATATATATATAAAGTACTTACTGTAAACCTTTTGTCTTTTCCTCATTACTCACGATTACACTTAATTGATACTTATCGGGCTTTAAATGTACACAATATTCTCCGGTCTTTTCGTTAGTATCAATTTCTCTTTGGAATGTAGCGGCAATATTTTGTATGACTATCTTACGGAAATGTAGAGTTCCTTTTGCAGATAATGTAACTTTACCGCAAACTTTATACAATGATGGTATTAAAACTGGCAATTCAGGCGAGCTAGGTGAGACTTTAACCATTCTCTCCTCAAACTGCACATCACCTAAATATCAATATATTTTTATTATTACTTTTATAAATAACATTTAAAATCCTTTTACTAACCAGCTTCTGCCTTCAAAGTATATTGTCCAGCTTTTACATTATCTATTGTATATTTCCCATTTTCATTTGTTACAGCTACTTCTTTTCCGGCGAATATAATTTTTGCTCCCGCCAATGGTTTGCCATTTGCTGACATGCGAACTACGCCAATTACCGTAAAACCGGTCACTTTAAAATCTTGCGATAATGACAGACTGTTGTGACCAACTTTGAAAGATAATTCGGGCGGTTGAACGTCAAATTTAGTATGAGCACTGGGATAATGTGGGACAAGCTTGTAATCGCCAGTTGACAATGCGGGAAAAATAAATTTCCCAGTTTTATCGGAAGTAACATGGCAAAGTGGATTTTTCGATTCAAATCCCTTAACCGGTGAAGTTTCACAGTTCTTTGCAACGCCATTCTACATAATTAGATAAATATTAATATTTTATAATAAATATTAAACATATTTAATAAATTTCTAATCAATGATAATATATCTTACCCCGAAGAGTATGAAGGATACACCGCTGACTGGTTCATTTTCACTGGTGACTTGACCTCTTACGTCATATCCAAATATTACTAAACTATCATCTGAAAGTTCAGCATTACCTTCTTGTACAGTTACTTCAACTGTATTTTTTTTTATCATCCACCTTAATCAATACAAATAGATAATATTCTTTGATATAATATAAACGTATTTATATTATATAATACTTACGTAGGATGAGATGCAATGAGTATATATTTGCCTGGTTGAATAGGCGTAAAATAAAATGTTCCACTGTCTGCAGTCTTGGTTGATCCGATTACAGTTTCTTTATCACGAGCATTATATAATAACACGGTAACATCTTTCGGACCAAATGAAGAATTAAAACTGGTTACCTGATAATAACAGCTGATTAATATATATCCCCATCGATATATTACTTTCTTAAATAGAATTATTGTTAAACAGAATGAATTACTTTGCCTGTGATACCAAAACCTTTGAAAGTAAAATTAATATCTTTGCCTTGGCTACAAATATCCGTAAAACCATCAACATTTAAATATACTTCCATAGGATCAAAACTCCAACCCCTAGGAGGATCTACCTAATATATTTAAGAATAAACATTCTTCTCTGTTAATTATTCTTAATTACAATATCAGTTTATATAAATAAAAAAGTGATGATATTAAGATTTCTACTTAGCGTACCTTTAAAATATATTCTCCCTTGTCATAAAGGGGTAAGAAGTAATATCCAGTATTCGGTGCACATTCTGTTTCATCTTTTAAACTACCAGTCTTAGTATACCTGACATATATATAAATTAAATAATTTATTATTTAATTAATTGTATAATATATAACGTCTCATAACCTCAACGCGTATACTTACAATTTAATGTGAACTTTCGTAAAATCGATATCAGCATGACTCTTTAAAAATCCTCCACATCCTAAAATGTCTTGAGCAATAATTTCAGTAGGGAAAATTAAATAATAATTTAAAAAAAGAACGAGAATCATTCGCTTTTCAAACATCTTTATCGTTGTCTGCTACCGAAGTGAAATTGTCGCTACAACATAACCTCATTTGATACACATGCGCTATCTCTAGCATGTATTTGGACTCACGTTATAAATATTTGTTAATGTCAATGAGGACGACAGAACTTAACTTAATGATAATACAGAAATTAAAAGTATTAGATAAAATTTTGTATCCAGGAAAAGGACAGTGTGATTAGTTAAATCCAAGCGTGGAAAATTTAAAAGTCAATATATATATATACATATACATATATATATATATATATATATATATATAATATATAAATCGTTGAAACCCAAAATGGTTAAAATAGCATTGAAAATCAAAGTATTGTTGGAGAATATTGAAGAATTGAAGCCCTCAGGATTAAGCCATAATTGGTACTTCAAATTCAAATGTTGCAATTGTGGTGAAATAACAAAGAAATGGTGTTCTGTTTCTTTAGAGGAATCTATTCCAAGTACAAAGGGGAACACTGTTAATCATTTTCTAGCTAAATGCAAGCTCTGTGGTCGTGAAAACTCTATGACTATTGTAGAAGATTCTATCAAATCGTTTACCGCTGAAGACCAAGGGAGATTTAAAAACATCGTTATATTAGATTGTAGAGGACTAGAACCCTGTGATTTTTCTGCAAGGGAAGGATGGATCGCAAAGGCTATTGACAATGGTACAGAATTTACAGATGTTGATTTATATGAATATGAATGGATTGAATATTGCGAGAAAATAAAGAAACCTGTTGGAATAACCGAAATTGAGCATAGTTTTGAAAGAGTTAAATAATATGTCTATTCGTAAAATGATGTATATATAAACTAGTTCTCAGTTAGTGTTTCCCCTATTGTTTTAATTAATTACTAATTTTATATGATCGACATGTATACTCTTTTGATTGAAAATTGTTAGATTGCATTTATTCATTACACTCATTATTATACTTTCTAAAGTATGGATATTTTTTAATTGCAATTTAGAATAACACAAAAGATTATTAAGTTGGAATTATTTACATTAAGTATATTGTTTATACTAACTATGTACAAAGTCCTTGAAATAAAGCAGTAATTTCATAATGCATCCAAGTATCTGCGCTGTTGTTTCTCATAAGTAAGTAATTAATCATCTGATAAGTAATTGCGTTAAAAGTAACATACTGTTGCATTTAAATGCGAACTATATAACATGTTAACATTGATTGTGAGGGTATGAGCAAACAAACTGACACATAACTCTAACGACATAATATAATTTATTCATAATCATATAAAAAAACCATTTAATTTCATAAATGGCTCAATACACAGGAAATATCATTCGCAACAATTATTTTCGCTATTCCTCTGAATATGTCCAAACCTGCCAATTGTTGCCAAAACAAATGCCTGCAATTATGATCACAAATTAACATTAAATTTTTATTTTATTTTATTTTGTTTTTTTAACTATTTTTAAATTATCAATGAGAATTTAAAATAGAAATTTTAAATGTAGATATATAACGTGCTAATGTTCTATACCTCTGGAATGTGTTGATGCAACTAATGAAAATAATTATATTTATATGTATTTAACCTTCTTGACGTGTAGTTGTAAAATTATAATCTTCATTGATTAAAAACTAAGTCTGTACAGTTTGTAAGTATAAAAGTTTGAATTATTTCATATTAATCTAAGCTAGCTTAGAAACATAAAACATTCTTATTATCGGGACTAACTTCTCAACTGGTTGTACAATGTACAATAAAAAAGTTTTTGCAAAATGCGAAAATAAATTACAAGAAATATATATATAAAGAAATATTCTAGACATTTTAATCATTGGTTACCTATCTCTCTAATTCTACTAATGCTATATTCTTCTAATGTCTCTCTTTACTATGGTTTTCTAATACCTAACACAAATAAATATCATGTGCGCATTACATTCCATTGCCCTTTAAGGGAATTAACATATAAATCACATGTAAATAATCATTTCTAAATGTTTTAATCTAACAATAATAAATAACTCTATCAGTCTATTCTCACAAAAATATCACTGCGACTGAAAGTATTCTTATCCTTTGAATCACCAGAGTCAAATCTTTATATACCTGCTAGAGTAGATATCACATTTATACAGAATGTAGAACCAACTCGTTTTTCTTTTTTCCTTTTTTTTTTGGTATGAAACAACCAGAGTACCTGTATCATTATTAAATTCATTACAACAAACGGTACTTAATAGTAAATGTCCTAGTTAAGATGTTCTAGTAATATGTTCTAGATAAGACTTGAACATTGATATTAATAACAATAATTTTTATAACAAGCATGGATTTAGCAGTATAAATTAAGATAGGCCATTTAATTGGCAAAAACGTTATTACCTAATAAGTAAAATTTGAACTGTAATAAAACCACTTAAGGAATTGACTCTGGTATGCCATGGAAGATATTAAAATTCTTTTAACACAATAAAAATAATTCACTTTCTACGATAATCTGAAATTAACAATATAATAATCGTTTTGAATTAATCAATGTTATTAGTGTATGCGCATTTAGTATTTTTTAATAAACTAAATAACTCTATAGTACTATGCTAGATTATCATCTTTGGTATGGTAATGGGAAGTACGCTTATTCTATCGACAGCAATGGTCATCTTACCAGTTTGATAACTGATATTACTCTTTAAAGGTATGTATTTTGTAGATATAGGAACATTATGAGTAATGTTGCTGAATTACAATACGCCATTTCGTTTAGTTCTACTTGTAAAAAATAATTTATATATGTAGTCACTGTGAAAAAGAAAAAAGAAAATGATTTTCGGGTAGGATTCTTTTATATATATATACATATATATACTAAATACTTTTATATATATATTATATATATATATATATATATATATATATATATATATATATATGCTATAGTGGAACTATTTGGATGATAATAAGCATGTCGATTAAAAAAAAAAAAAAAAAAAAAAAAAAAAAAAAACAAAAAAAAGGAACGGATTCCTTGCTCTTAACAAGCAAAAATATTCAAGATGAGTATGCGCGTACTGTTTATTCTGCGATAGAACAAGACTTTTTTTTTTTATGGGATAAATTTGGGCCATATTCATTGGGTACACAATTTAAGGAATTTCCTAATATCTAATCGATTATAGTTCATCGTATTACCTACCTGTTTATGCTTCTGCTAGATGTGAATTCCTAGATTTGCTATATGAATAGACTACATGCATTTTTTTGTTGTTTTTTTTTTTTTTTTTTTTTTTTTTTTTTTAATATTCGTTTAGTATTCATTCGTGTTTATTTATTTATTTATCTTTTTTTTTTTTCTGACGACTTTTAGAATTCTTTTCTTTATCAAGCTTCTGTTAAAGATTAAAGCGACACCTCCGAATAGGCCCGTCAAAGACAAAGTCCAAAGATTTCTACAAATTTATTAGAAATTTTACTTCTCCTTTATCTCGAACACACTACCAGTCGAGGAAACCTAATCATGGAAGATCCCAATTGAAATATCATTAATATTTCCTATTTAATGCGAACACTTGCTAGAACGTCACTCGTGACTAATAGTGTGAAATATCTATTTCGAATTGTCAATGAACAAAAGTAGAACCAACAAAAAAAAATATGTGTGTGTGTGTGTGTGTATATATATATATATACACACACACACATACATACATGTATATTAGCAGAAAAAAAAGAGAAGGTAATGCTTGAAGCGTCGTTTGAATCGTATAGACAACGAGAATGATATCTAAAAAAAAAAAAAAAAAAATATGCAACATCTTCAATTACGAATGTCTTACCACGTTATTAGACAGGCAGAAAAATACATCGATTCGTTTGCGCAACGTGTCTGTCTCAGGATTCGGTAGTAATTCAGCTAATACATTTTCTTCCATCGATACTCTGCCTTTTCATAGATCCCTTTTATCTTCGGCGAAATCACATTACATATTATAATAATTCGATGGTAAAGAAAAAAGAAAAGACAAAACAAAAAAAAGAAAAGAAGTGCAAACGAAATTCGAGTGCTGAGAATATTCCTGAAAAAAAAAAAAAAAAGAAAAGAAAATACTTACAGCAGATTCTCTCCATCGTTCGATCGCGGTTTTTTCTTTCTTTCTTTCTTTTTCTTTTTATTTTTCTTTTAAATAAATTATCGATCGATGATATCTACCTATCTAGATAAAACTTGAGTATTTTTCACGGATATATACTACTACTCTCTTTCTCTCTTTCTTTCTCTCTCTCTCTCTCTCTCTCTCTTTCCTTTTTTTCATCTTTCCTTTTATCTTATTTAACGAGCAGTGTAATCATTCTGTAAATTCGTCAGTCATAATCACGTTGCACGTAATAACGGTGCCATTAGTTTTTCTAATCAGTGAATGCTGTTTCGTGTACGTATTTCATTATCAAAGCACTGGATATATATATATATATATATGATCGCTAAAGAGAAGAAATCCAGCTTTTCTCTCTAACGAAGGTGTAATGATGATGATGATGATGATGACGATGACGATGATGACGATGACGATGACGATGATTTGAGGAAGGTTCGTTCTCTTTTATCGATAATTTTAACGTCGTGGCATCGTAGCGCAGCTAATCTCACATTCAAGGCAATTCATCGGACAATACAGGCTCCAAGCACGTTTGCTTCAACGTAGCCGATTGATCTTCGAGGCTACGTTTCAAACCTTCGATGGTTTGCATCAACATTTGCCTTCTCAGCTGAGTGAGCTGTTGTTGAAACAGCTGAGAGTCTTGAACGTTGGCGTTAGCCTCGGCTGCCAAACGCTCTTGGCGCAATTGTGCTACTCTCTCCTTCAACGATCTTCGCGAATCATCTGTATCCAGTGATACGAACGAATTTAAAAACGATCTTCTCCGATACGGTAGATTATGATAGTTTTCGAAAAGATTTGAAGTTGGCTGCTCACCGGTATCATCGGTGGCCGTATCGCCATCAGAGTTTCTCAATAACACCTGATGACGGCCCAATGTCTTTTGTATCCTACCGTAACTCGCGCTACCGGCATAAACCTTTCTTTTGACCGGTTCGCTCTGAGGACAGTAAGATGAACCTTCCTTGATCGGGCCCATGTCGATTGATCTGTAAGAGGCAAAAAAAAAAAAAAAAAAAAAAAAGAAAAAAAAAGAAAGAGAAGAAAGAAATATATATCAAACATACAACCAGGACATATATCTTTTGCATTAATTCAATTTCAAAATATTTCGATTAATTCTTAAACGAAAATTCCACCTGAACGTCATCAGAGGTGGTCTCCGCCTAATGTCGCATTTCTCCTCGGAATCCGACGAGCTCGACGTCACACCACCGCCATCACCATCCTCCTCCTCCTCCTCCTCCTCCTCCTCCTCCTCCTCCTCATCTTCATCCTCCTTGTTCGTTATTGAAACTCTCGAGTCTTTCCTATTGTCTACAGTAAATCGCGTATCTCTGTGCTGTTGCGGAAGAAGAAGCTGGGCCTTATTGGGGAAGGTGGTACCTTGAGAGGGTTGACAATCGTTCGTTTCGACGGTAGACTGTGCCAATCCGTTGCAATTCAAAATAACTCGAGCACGCCCGTTGTCCTTTAAACCGGTAGTGGTAGTAGCAGCAGTAGTAGTACTAGTAGTAGTAGTAGTAGTAGCAGTAGTAGCAGCAACAGCAGTAGCAGTAGCAGCGGCGGTAATGATAGTAGTAGTAGTAGTAGTGCCAGTAGCGGTCATAGGACAAATACCGCGTAAACGGTTATGAACGAGGGTTCTGTTAGGCGAACCTTGAGGCGTTCTTCTTGATACGTAAGGTGAGTCAGGACAATTCGAGATGTCCTGTTTGAATGGAATAACGTCCCTCGATACGTTACCGCAGGAATTTCTTTCCATGAAACGATGAACGGGCGAGCAAGGCTGAGCGAATTGTCTCTTCGGGCTGGTATGCTCAATATCCCTGATACTACCGCTCTGCAATTCCGGCTGGGAGTTTCTACTTTTCGACAAAGCAAGCTCGATGTTCAATTCCGTGTTCTTGATCAATTCGACCCGCTTGTTCGCAAGACCATTGTGGAACTTTCGCGATGGCGACGGTACGATCGGCATTGAGCTTTGATTCTTTTGCATATTTACCAAGATATTTTCGGCTTCCATAATCAACTCGCGATATTTCCTATCGGCTTCCTTGTCCGCTTCGATCAGTGCTATTTCAGAGGCGAACGTGGCCATGTATGTATTGCCAGTGACCTGCCTCCTCACTATGTTTCCATTTACGTAACTCACCTGTGAAAATAAATCAAATCAATCGGACGACATTGACTCGCAAAAAAAGAAAAGACAAAAATGGTTAACAAGAGCAATAGTCGTACATATTCTTGTTTATATTGTTTCATTTATTGTAAAAAAAAAACGAAGAGAACTGTAATAATACCGAATTCGAACGTCTTTTGACGACCTCGTTTTCGACGATCGTAGGCTGATGATGCATCAACGATTGATTATTATCGTTCAATCTCATCGGCGAAAGATTTTTATTAACGTCGTGCTTTTTACGGCGCAAGCATATTGGCGTACCACCTACGCTTCTACTACCCTGATTAAATCCAGAATTCTTCAGCAACATTCTCTCGACCAATGCACGATTCAAATTCGCGGTCTCGTCGTCGAACTTCTCCATGTTTGGTTTCCTACGTTGCGATATTCTCTTCTTTCGCTTGTCGCCCTGTTTCTCGTCCGTCTTTTTATATCGAACGCTCTGTTGTCTCTTCGCCGCGTTCCTTATACTTATGGTCCTGAAAAAAAGGAAACGAAAATAAAAGGAACAAAAACAGAAAAATAAGAAAACGATTACGCGCGATCGTAAAGACGTTTTATCGTACGATAAAGGAAAATTAAATCGATCGATCCTTTTTGTACTCTCTCTCTTTCCTTTTTTTTTTCTTTTCTTTACCCCCGATTTCGTCATACGTCGTAAAAAAAAAAAATATATATATATATATATTTATATACCTTTGAGGAAGAATCTCGTCCTTGTTTCTACGTTTCAAGAAGGACTCCCTCAATCTGGTACCGCGTCTGCTTAGCTCGCTCGTAAACGTGAAATAAGTACAGTGACCGGTATTAGGGAAATTGGTAGAACAATCGAGATTGTCCAAGTCGAGGAAGGAACCATTGTCGATGTAATCGAAATCATTTTCGAATGGATCGTTCTCATCGCCACCATCCTGACCCGTATCAACGTCCGACAATGAGTCTATGTAATCCTCGCAATCGGTCGGGTCGCTATCCGACAATATATCCGTCTCCTTCTCGTAAACGTAACTCTCGTCGAATTTACCCATCATTTCGTTCAACGTAATGTCGTCCTCGGACGAACGAGCGCTTCGCGTTACCGACGATCCGGACGAGCTGCTGCTACTTGTACGGCGTTGCATCGCAAACGGTACCTTCGGCCTTATATCCATGCCAGGTAGAATCCTCCAATTTTGATTTATCCTAAGATCGGAGTAAACAAATGTGTTCTATGTCGTTAATATGATCATTGATAATAATTACGAACGACTAAACGATCTATTTAGTATTTTTTATCTATTCGGTTGGCAATTAAGTGATCGCTAAATAAGAATCTATCGACAAAATCCGCAATCACTTAGTTGCTAACCCAATATATATATATATATATATATATATATATATATATATATATATATATATATATATAGGGTGCCCGAAAAGCATGGGAACAAACTTATACTACGTATCACTGAGATCAAATAGATGAAAAAAAATTCATGTGAATTGATGATAGTTGGTCGATCAATTAATTCGACGAATGGAAATGAATCGTGTATATCTTTGAAAGCATATATATATATATCAAGAATAAAACTTGTGAAAAATGTTACAGTTGGCAATATTATTAACTACAAATTTCATCCTTGACGACCCAATAAATATATACATATTCTTTTTTTTCTTTAAATAAAAGCATTTTTGGACATAACTTTATATGAACTTTATTCATTCATTTGACCTTAGTAATACGTAGTATAAGTTTGGTCCCATGCCTTTTAGACACCATCTATACATACATACATACATACATATATATATATATATATATATATATATATATATATATCTTTGTCCTTCGATCTTATCCGATACTACTATCCTCCTTCGTTCACGATGAAAGATAAATATTTGTTTGAAGGTTCGGAGTGGTTACTTCAAAGGGGAAGGTCGTGATAATAGGGACGAGATGCCGTGACGCGCTCTTTATACATATACGTTGAGAAAATCTTTTGGTGGATATCGGTGAGGGGGACGGGGGGTGGGCTGATATCAAACGAGACGGTCCGTCATCTTCGTACGTCATCGAGCACACGTCAGAAGGACGGCGATCTTTATATTCGGTCTGACACTCTGATTATCGTAGATGATTCTATTTGAAATTCATATTATATTCATAAAAAGTTTTCCCTTCGTGTTGATATAAGAAAACAACAAACAAAAAAAGAAAAAAAAGAAAAACAAATAAAAATAAAACAAGAATCAAGAAAGCAAACGACGAAAGAGAGGAGAAAGAAAAGTATAATGAAAAGGATAATAAAAAGGATAATGATAATGATAATAGTAACAATAATAACAATAATAATAATATTCGTCGTTCGTAACGAGACCCTTTCGGCTTTAAGCCGACTACTCTATTTCCATATATTTCTATCTAACCAACTGACACTCACCCAAACCACCCAACCACCCACCACCCGCTACATTTACACGATCGACACGGTGAAACTTCTGAATACACGTATACATCCTCCACATTGTTCACATAGTCGTTTCCTTTGATGTCAACATCGTCCGCAAGCTCTCAACGAGAACGTATTTGCTATTTGCGTTGGCCATCCATATATAATCGGAGGGGGTAGGAGGGGGAGGGAGAGGGAGAGGGAGGCGGCATTATCGATCGACCACCCTTCATTCCGATATCTTTCGCGCGAATATATCAAAACGATATATATATATATATATACATACATATATATCCCATTGAAATTGTAACTGAGAATTATTATCTGCCATTGTTTAGGCCATGACACATCCATCGACATCGTTGTTACCGTTGCGGGGTAAAAAAAATAAAAAAAAAAACATGAAAGGAAGAAAAAAAAAAAAAAGAAAAATATTCTCTACAAAATGAATTGTCAATAATTCCACATCGTGGGATAGATCGGCGAGATCGACTTTTGAAATTTATAATAACGATACTAATAATAATAATAATAATAATAATAATAATAATAATAATAATAATAATAGTGATGATGATGATGATGATGATGATGAAATGAAAAAGAGAAAAAATATTGCAATTTCTTGTTTTTCTTTTTCTTCTTTTTTTCTTTTTTCTTTTTCACTCTTTTCTCTTTTTTTTTTTTTTTCCATTACTAACGGACTACGTCCAGCGCTGAGACTCTCCTGACGGTGTTCCCTCTTCGTCAGGCTCTCCCTGGCGCTGTTAACGTTGACGTCACTCGCGCTACCGGACGATTCTGTCAGCTTTAGACCGGAACTGCTGCTGGTTTCATCGAGTGTTAACCTGGATTTAAAGCCGGCCGTGCTAGAACCAGAAGAGTTTGCCGATAACCAAGGATTAGTTCTTATTCGTGAACGTTCGCGAGGCGATTGTACGGTCGGCGAGACGACGAGCGGGGGTGGTATCGAGGATGGTACAGGAAGATTGTTCCTGGAGGAATCAGCCGAGAAGGATTCTGTTCTCCGATGGGAACATTCTTGCTGTCTTTGCGGAGTCTCTGGTTGTTGTTGCAGTTGTTGCTGCTGCTGCTGCTGCTGTTGTTGTTGTTGTTGTTGTTGGAATTGTTTCGACGGTCCATGATTGATCGCAACTTCGGCGCTCTGTAAATATATCCGTCGTTGATAAATCTATAGCAAACATTTATATTATTTCATTATCAAATACGTAAGCTTAGTATGTATTACTTCGCTTCCATAATTCTTATCGAACTTTCTTGTTAAACGGTGTTCGATCCGATATACATATATATATATATTTATGTATAAAAAATTAATAAACATACGACATGGAAATGGGAACGGTATAGATATCGAGGAAGACTTTTCCGTTAATTCCCTTAACGAGGATTAATTTGTGAACGTGACTACTACTGCCTCGAGGAGGGGAATACATACCAAGAGAGTTTGCCTTGCGAAAGCAAATCGATCGCTACGCTACTACTCAGCTATGGAAGAGAGGGAACGAGGGCGCCGTTCGGAGTTCATTTTTCATTCCTTTCTAAGCATACACACATACACACATACACACAGATAGAGAGAGAGAGAGAGAGAGAGAGAGAGAAGGACGAGCGTTTCTCGAGAATAAGGGGTGCGGTTTAAAGGGAGCGACTGCGGACGTGGAAGAGAGGGAGAAAGAGAAAAAGAAGAGAGGAGGGTCGATCGGGGGAAAGGGGGATTGGGATGGGACAGGGTTGGGTGTGTGGGTGGGTGGCTGAGTGGGGGGGGGGAGGGATATTGGATGGAGGAAACTCAATAATGCTTTTCCGTCGACCGCTCGTTTAAACGCTTCCGCGAAAACGTCCGTTCGATTGTACCGGACGATGGTACACGCGCGGATGGACCGACACACCGCACGCCGAAAGGGTACGGAGGTGGAGGACGAAGAGTGAAATCCATTCTCGAGTGGCCGTTCGATTCGTCGATCCTCGTCTTTAGAAGGAAAGAAGCAAGGGGGTGAGAGAAAGCAAAGAAAAAATCAAAAAAAAAAAAGGATCACGACAAAGAAAAATTTCGCACAGCACCGCTCGATCGGCCAAGGACAATGCGAGAATAGTTTTTCCTTTTCTTTCATTCATTCTTTCTTTCTTTTTTTTTTTTTTTTTTTTTTTTTTTCTCTAAACCGCCATTAACGATTCAACCCTCTAGGTTCATCCCACTTTCGTTTCGAACACTTCGTTCTTTCTGTTACTTTCTTTACCCCCCCCCCTCTCTCTCTCTCTCTGTATTTTTACTCGTCAAAAGTACTTCGACGTATTTTTTTCTTGCTCTTTCCCCTCTCCCTCGCCAGTTCGACGAATTTTCTTTTTAAGAATAGTAATTAAGCGGTTAAATTAATCGTCCCGTAACATGCGATTAATTTGTCCAATCATTATTGATATTGTATATTTAATAATATATATATCTACGAAAGTGCAAAAGAATGTGTATATATATATATAATATGTATATATAGAATGTGTATATATATATATATATATAATGTGTATATATATATATATATATATATATATATATATATATACATATATGTATGTGTCAAGAGAATAGAATAGAATAGAATAGAAAAGGAAGGAAAAAAAGAAGGAGAAAAGAAAAAGAAAGAGGATAATGAGAAAAGAGTGGAACTATTGTTCGTCAGACCTTTCGGAAATCGATTTCACTTTGGAAACGTCAGGAACTTATTCTCGTGCCTCTCGCGTTAACGTTAATGATCCGTTCTCTCGCGAATCGCTCGTTATCGCCAAAATCGGCGTTTGGCATTCGTGGGAAACTGAACTAGTAGTAACTACGAGCTCTATCTCTCTCTCTCTCTCTCTCTCTCTCTCTCTGTCTCTGTCTCTCTGTCTCTCTCTCGTCTATTTAACCGTGAGAAGTTTCGTTCTAAAATGTATAAGTTTCGGTTTGTGCAAGGTGAAAAAGGGAGAGGGATAGAGTGAGAGAGAATGAACGAGAGAGAGAGAGAGAGAGAGAGAGAGAGAGAGAGAGAGAGAGAGAATGAGTGAACGAGAGTGAGAGAGAGGTGAGATGTCGTTGAACCCGCGACGTCAAAGCATCACAAGAATCTCTAAGAGAAGACGTAGAGGAACGGGAGGAGGATAAAACAAAGGGGTAAAAGCGTGGTGGTTTTGTGAAACGATGCTAATCTCGCTACGACGAACGCGAACTTCGCTACGTCTCTTGTCTATCATGTCAAAAGGAGAGGAGGAGAGAGAGAGAGAGAGAGTGGTGGGACGGGGGTGAAATTCAAAAGAAAACTTTTGCTACTTCCGCGTGTCGTTATGAGGAATCGAGAGGCCATCGTTCGAGAGATTATCTTAGATGATATATCTTGGAAAAAATTTTTTTCGCCAAGATACGTACATACATACATACATACATACATGTGTGTGTGTGTGTGTGTGTGTGCGCGCGCGCGAGTATAAATACACGTACGAGCCGTTCGCAAATTAAAAATCGATTGAGTAGTACGCTTCTTGAATTTTTGTTTTGTTTCCTCTCCTTTTTTTTTTTCTTGTTTTATTATCTATTTTTTTTTCTTTTTTTTTTTTTTTTTTTTTTTTTTTTAATTTAAGCGTCAAAGCGCTCGACGCGAGTCCTCCCCCAACGCTTTTTACATTCGTGATAAATTCCGTTTTTTAATTTACTCGTCATTCGATACCAGTAATCGACGAACTTCATTCTTTTGTATCATCGAATGAGAAATAATTTCATTCGGAAGCCAATCTAAATCCGATTAAACACGTACTTCGATGTAAATCGTTTGCGATAACGCAATTAAAAAAGCGCAACAAACGGCAAGGGCCATTATACATTTTACGATGTTATTATTTATATTATCAAAATTTATATTCCGAAGGGGAATATTAAAAGGGCGATTAATATTATTGCGTCACGTTTCTTCAATTTTTTTTGTTCGTTTTATTTAATTTCATTCGTTTGGAATACGAAGGGCTCATAATGTGCATACATACATATATACGTATATACATACATCATACATACATACATACATATATATATATATATATATAAATATCTTATATTTATTATTTACATGTATATATATATATGTATATATATATATTATTTTTATGTTAAACGACGATATAATTTATTTTGAATAATTTGTTTTTAATTGATTTGTTTTCTTTGCTTCGTTTATATCTATTTTTCTCGCGTTCAAATTGGAAGGAAAAGAAGATGAAAGAAAAGAAAAGAAAGAAAAAAAAAAAACGAAAGAAAAGAGAAGTAAATTACTTACAAGCGCGTTGAGCTTGGCCATGGTGCTCGTACGTACGTCCTTCGGCTGCTTACTATTGTCACCGGTCATGTTCGTGGATGATTTCGTAGACTCGTTCGTTCTCTCGTCGATCCTCCCCGCATTTCCCTGCGCCCTACCTTTATTGTTACTTTGAAAATAATGCGTGCCCGTCCTTATATTGATGTAATACTCGGGCGGAAAGCTCGTACCGGGCGACGTACCGTCCGTCGAGTATCCGGTACTGTAGGCACTTTCCGGAGAAGAAAGATTCACGCTTCCGGTACCGCCGGATGTACCGGAAGAGGTGGTCACCGTACCAGCGTAACCCCCGCCAACACCACCACCACCACCACCACCACCACCACCACCACCACCAACACCAACGATACCACCAACACCACCACTGGATCCACCGTGCAATCGAATTCCGTCCACGCCGTTCCTCGTTGGTGAGTCCACAGGATGTACCTATAAAAAAAAGAAAAAAGAAAAAAAAAAACCCATTCGATGCTTAAAAATCGATGCTTAAGATGTTATTTTTAATTGTTCGTTCAATCGATTGAATAATTTAAATTAATTAAGATCGATCCCCGAGGGGATATTTTGTTATTATTAGTTCAATTAAATTTATATATCGAATTTAATTTCAATTAAATTATAAATTCAATTTCAATTAAATTAAAAACGATCTTTTTCTTCGGATCGAAACGTTGTTATCATTATCTATCAAAGTATCATTTTATTTTCGTCGTTCATCGAACAAAAAAGTAAAATAAAATAAAATAAAATAAAAATAAAAATAAAAAGGAAAGGAAGATTCGAAGACACGAGGACGTAACAAAATCATCGGATTATAAAAAAAGAAACAAAAAAGAATAAAAAAAAAAAAAGACAGGAAGGTTCGAAGACGCAAGGACGTAACAAAATCGCGTGATTATTAAAAAAAAAAAAAAAAAAAATATATATATATATATATAAAAGAAAAATATAAAAATAATTTCTAAATTCGAGGCAGAATAATCGATACAGTTCTCGAACGAGGAGTAGCATTGGCCGGACGCGAAAAAATCCCTTAATGGATTATCAAATGAAATCTCATTGTGAGTCGCTCGTCGTTCCCTTCGTCAAATTTTAAATGGCTTTTTACTCGACGTTAAAACGTTTACTTTACTCGTTACAACCTTTCAAGATTGAGAATTACATTCGGTATTGTAAAGCAACTACGTACATAGCAGTGGTAGTAGAAGTAATAATAATAATAATAATAGTAGTAGTAGTAGTAGTAGTAGTAGTACCTTGTAAAAGGTTTAAGAACCGGAGAGTTAGGTATAATTAGATAGCTAAGGGAAAATGGGAAGAAATTAGAGAGGTAAAGGTAAAGGGAAGAATAGAGCTAAGGAGACAGAGTTAGACAAAGACAGAGACAGACAAAGACAGAGAGAGAGAGAGAGAGAGAGAGAGACAGAGAGATGATCGTAAAGTAAAAAAAAAAAAAAAAAAAAAAAGAAGAAAAGAAAAGAAAAAGAAAGTGAGATAGTAGACAACTTTGCTTTTCTAGGGTTGTGAAACAACGGACATTGTTTTTCTCTTGGATAGACCTTGGGCGAGAATACTAAACTAGGTCTTTTTCTACCTTCGCTTTTCTCCTTCAATCTCTCTCCCTCTCTCTCTCTCTCTTTCACTCTCTTTTTTTCTCGTTAACAGGTAAGACTTATAAGAAAGGGTTTGTTAGCGAAGAAAGGCGTATATCTCCGCGGAGTGGAAGCATCTAAGAATAAACTAGGTGGTAGATCGTTGAAAGAGGATGAGCAAAGTGTTTAGCGCGTTGGAATCTCGACGATCGATAAACGAGACTCGAGTGGCTCCCTTTTATCTCATAGAACTTCGTCGGGATCTATAAGAGCGTTGTGTACATACATACATACATACATACATATATATATATATATATATATGCACACATATTTTCTTTTTTTATTTCTTTTTAATTTGCTTGAATATTGCACTCGAACGATCGATCTTTCTTCGATCGACGCAGCATGGATCGTTCCGTGTTCGGTTCATTTTTAAGGATATTAAGAAAAAAAAAAAAAAAAAAAAAAAAGAACAAAAAATAGAACAAAAAGAAAACGAAGAGAGGTGGGAAATCGAATTGCCGGTTGAACGATATCTCTAATTAGATTTTTCACTCGCTGATTCACTGCCATGCTGGCGCTGCTCGTAAATCGTGTTCATTAAATTATGATTGAAAAAAGAAAAGAAAAAAAGAGAGAGAGAGAGAGAGAGAAGATAAGGAGAATGCAAAAGAGATGAACGAAGTAAGTTGGGGGTAGGGGTGGGAAGGAGGGGAGGGACGAAATGAATTTTCAAGTTGATCGACTGATATAACACGTTTAAAGGGTGGTCTATGTGTTCTCGATTTTATTCGAGACCGATAAGTTTCTCTCTCTTTATTTTTTTTTTCTTTTTCTTTTTAACAGGAAGACAACAAACGAAAGATAAGAGAGAAGAGGTGGAAGAAGAGGGAGTAAAGTTTTCTTTTTCTAATTTTTTTTTCTTTTTCTTTCTTTTTTTTTTTTTTTTAAAGAGGACAAGTACACCACTCACTTGATGCAAAGCAGGCGATCTGTTGGCACTGTGACTTCTCGGCGAATTGCAGTTAGAATCGAATCCCTTGTCGCCCTTTTTACGATCCTTCTTTTTCTTAGATCGCACAATGTGTGCCTCCATCCACGTACGCAATTTCGTCCCGAACATGTTGCCAGGGGGTTCCGTTCAACGGAACTGGACCCCACGTTGAAAATTGCACAGGTGGACAGAGGTCGACCACGAAAGGGGGTGGGGGTGAGGAGGGCCCTCCTCTCCCTTTTTAATTTTTATTCCTTATGTATATAAATATATGCGTATCGTCAGCTCCGTCCATCGAATACATTGCCCGTTTCTATGATCGGGAAACGGTCTCGAATCTGTGAACATAATCGATATAAACATACGATCAATGGAGATCGCGAATATTTTTGTCTGAAAAGGAATTAAAATTAATATATTATTTAAAGAAATAGAAAAATAATTTTTAAAAGATTAATTGCTATGTTTCTTCTTCTTTTTTTTTTTTTTTTTTTTTTTTTAACAGAGACACCGGGCTAATTTTCTTGTTCTTTTCTTTTCTTTTCTTTTCGTTTGTGGATTGTAAAACCGCAAGTCTAAGAACTTTTTTGTAATCTAAAAGAATAGAAGAAAGGAAAGAGTAAAAAAAGATATTATACGTTAGCCTGAATAGTCACGAAAAAGTTGTAATATATATATATATATATATGTGTTAGTTTTAAAAAATTAATTACACCCTTTTTTTTCTCTCAGAAACACGTCAGGCTAATTTCCTTATTCTTTTCTTTCGTTTTTCTTTTTTTATTTTTTTGCAGATCGTAAAATTACAAGCCGAAGAAACGTTCTTGTAATCTTAAAAGATAGTAAAAAAAAGAAAAAAAAAAAAAAAAAGAAAAAAAAGCAGAAGATAGAAAAAATAAAAAGAAATAATTACATATTATAGCCCGAGGAGTCACGAGAGGGATTATTATTGATTTTTAAAATCGTCCAAGTGACCTTCGATCGATTTAAAAAAAATTCATTAATTCCATCAATTTCAAGATCAAGTAGGAAACAATCGAAAGATCCAAAATTCAATCTCGATTTGATCGATCCATTTCCCATTTCTATCGAATACGAAGAAACCATTTAATCCTTATTTCGTCTTTATATCGATCCTTGGCACACTTCCATTTATATATATATATATATATATATATATATATATGTATGTATGTATGTATGTATGTATGTATGTATGTATGTATGTATGTATGTATGTATGTATGTATGTACAATTCCTTTCAAGGATATAATATCTTGTAGTTAGGAGAGACTATTCGATCTATGTATTTTCTAAATGTCGTTCTTGCACACAAGCGCACACATGCAACGAACCAAAGAGTATCGAGTGATCGATAACGATCATCGATTCCCAGTAGACTATCGGCAAGTTTCGTTCTCGCATATTTTATACGTCCTCTTAAATTACCATGCTGTATATATATATATATATATATACATACGTACATAATCATAAACATACACAATCTCATAATGTAAGTTTCGTAAGTCGATACGTATCTTTTTTTTTATTTTTCCCTTGCCGATCATTATCGTCTCGAGTTATCACCGTTTAAAAGGGAAAAATTGAACGTGAAACTTTATTTATCGTATTTTTCGTCGCGTCAATAAACATACTAACCTTAAGTTTTCGTCGTCATTGTTTCGATAATACACCATTTCGTCATTTTAATCTCTTAACGTTGTAAGCCGAGACATTTTCTCTCTCCCACACGCCATTCCTCGGTCTCGGGAGATGAATCTGCAACGAGTTAATATTACTAATATTGCTTTGTATAATACTTTTGTATTCTATATAAAAAATATTCTATGTGTATTACAATTTTTTTTTCCACTCTAACAAATCGCTATATTTCAAATTCATATTAAATTCCTCCTTCGGCATGACGAATTTAATTATTTATTTATTTATTTTTTTTTTCTTTAATAATTTTTGTTTCCTATTTTTCAATGATAAATTATATATATATACATATATATATATATATATATATATATATATATATATATATATATATATATAGGAAACAAATGTAAATTTGTTGTTAAGAAATTCAAAAGTTTATATATATATATATATAATATATAAAAATGTATATAAAATTCTTACTTAATCCTAATTAACGTTTATCTAATTATAATTTATACTTATAAGATATAAAGAAAACAAAATGTGTTGATATATTTACGTAACGACTTAATCTGTAATGATTATTGCGCAACAACTGATACGATAATTTCATTTACTCAATGTAAATATTGTAATAAAATATTGCACGATTAAATTAATTAATAATTGATACACGATTAAATTATTACGATTTATAGAAGCAACGATTGCAACTGATTCCTCGCACATCAACATTTTTATCACATTTTCGACGACGTTCGAAAATCTTTCAACTAACTTCCCGTATGCAATACGATGTTCGGGACACACGACAAAAAAAAAAATAAAATAAAATAAAATAAAATAAAACAAAATAAAAGGAAACTTATCCGATGAAGTTCACCGTTATTTTGTGAATATGATGACAGGAAAAATTTAACTATGTCTTATCTTATCGACTAGGCCATGGAAAATTCCTCTCCACGACTTGTGAACGCTTACGTTGTCCAAAATCAATCGCGCGTGGAGATTCAAATAACGAATTTCATTGGGACTTGAACTAATAAAAGAAAAGAAAAAGAAAAATAAAAAAGGGAAAAGTAAGGAAAGAAAAGAAATGAAAAAAAAAAAAAAATGTCCTATTCGAAGTGGATAGGGTTTGAATATGAAGTGTGAAAAAGGAAAAACCAAAACAAAATAGAAGATATGAAAAATAGAAAAAAAAAAAAAAAGGATAAACCTGTACGGAATATTAAAATTCAATGTATGTGAAGACCTCTCCTCTCTCTCTCTCTCTCTCTGTCTGTCTCTCTCTCTTACTCTCTTTCTCTCCAGTGAGTTGCTTATTTGCGAAAGGTAGAGGAAAGGCATTTTCTCTTGGGAGAGCATAAAGTAAAGTACAAAATTTTATCCCGGAGGAGCAATCGTATGGGATGCCATACACGTCGGACTTGATCCCATAGACCAACGTGTTCCTGATGCTTTTCACTTCTGATCACGTATCGCCACGTGAACGAAGGGGAACAAAGAGGGAAAGAAGAAAAATAAATAAAAGGAAAGAAAGGAGATAAAAGAGAGGAAAAAAAAAAGAAGAAGAAGAAAAGGAAAGGAGAGAAAAAATAGAAAAATGATAAATAGAGAGAGAGAGAGAGAGAGAGAGAGAAGGATCTAAAGGTCTTTATGATTCGATCATTCTCATCAACGTCATATATTTTCTGTCAGTCATATTCTCTTTCTCTCTCTCTCTCTCTCTATCTTTTTCTCATTTTTTTCTTTGAATTGAAATGTTCACGGACTCCGAACACCCTCTTCGAACTTCGAGAAAAGTCTTAGGACAGCCTAAGTCCGTTGAATTCGATTGCCTATGTTAATCCATCTCCAGAAAGTTGTAACTCTGTTAAATTCTCCAAGGATCCTCTAATTCTCTGTCTCTTTCTCTTTCTCTCTATCTCTCTCGCTCGCTCGTTCTCACTCTGTCTGTCTGTCTCTCCTTCACCACTCCCTGTAAACCTTCGTTGCTAATCCAGCATCTGCATAATGTTTCGACTAAATTCAACGTTGCAACGTTAGGGTGCCGTTATAAGTAACTCTAATTACTTTAACCGATCTGCTTTAACATCCTCTAGCTATCTTTTATTTCAATATGTCTCGAATATTTAAAAAAAAAAAATGAAAGAAAGAAAGAAGAGAGAGAGAGAGAGAGAGGAGAGAGAAAGAGAGAGCACATTACCATGAAAATGAGAATAAGTATGATGAATCAGTGACCTTTCTTTTTTTCTTTTTTATTTTCCTTCTAACGTTCACATTAGTCACTTAATATTTCGAAATGTTAAATTTTATATATTAATAAAAATATACAATATATTTCGAAATAATTATATATTTCAAAAAAAGAAAAAAAAATATATATATATGAAATATATTGTATATTTTATATATTACATATTTAAAAATATTCAATAAGTAAACGCACATATGTACCTATCTAATTTTTTACTTATTCACATGTCTTAATTTATTATTTACATTATCTTTTATCCATTATCATTACTTAATTTTATGCATATATATATATATATATATATATATATATATTATATATTAATAAAAATATATTGTACATTTTAAATATTACATATTTCGAAATATTCAATAAGTAAACGCACATATGTACCTATGTAATTTTTTACTTATTCACATGTCTTAATTTATTATTTACATTATCTTTTATCCATTATCATTACTTAATTTTATGCACATATATATATATATATATATATATATATATATATATATATTATATATTAATAAAAATATATTGTACATTTTAAATATTACATATTTCGAAATATTCAATAAGTAAACGCACATATGTACCTATCAAATTTTTTACTTATTCACATGTTTTAATTTATTATTTACATTATTTTCTATCCATTATCATTACTTAATTTTATGCATATATATATATATATATATATATATATATATATTGTATATTAATAGAAATATATTGTACATTTTAAATATTGCATATTTCGAAATATTCAATAAGTAAACGCACATATGTACATATGTAATTTTTTACTTATTCACATGTCTTAATTTATTATTTACATTATCTTTTATCCATTATCATTACTTAATTTTATGCACACATATATATATATATTATATATTAATAAAAATATATTGTACATTTTAAACATTACATATTTCGAAATATTCAATAAGTAAACGCACATATGTACCTATGTAATTTTTTACTTATTCACATGTCTTAATTTATTATTTACATTATCTTTTATCCATTATCATTACTTAATTATATATATGCGTGAATTCAAAATATTCATAACTCTCGATAAGTTTTACATAAGTTTAACGGAGAACGAAATTGGAGTTTCCACTTTGTGATCCGATTCGACGACGGTCGGTCGATTCTTGTTTAGCATAAATTCATAGGACAATTCTTCCAAAAGAAATGAGAACTCTCGGGGCATCCCTCCGAGACTAATACGTTCGTCATTTCTCGCGTAACCCCAACTCAGCCCCCCCATACCATACAACGCCACACCACACCATCCCTGTCCCCGTCCCCGTCCTCATACTGTCGTCCCAAAAGCTCGTTTAGGTTCAGTGGAGAAACTCAGAGACAAGGAAGGACGCGCACCCTAAGGTAATGCGAGCCACCCTTTCACAATTTCGGGGGTAACAGGGGGTATATAGGGTGTACATCCCCTGTCAAAGCGCTTTTACCACGGCGTTCCTTTCCCACCCCCTCCTACCGTAACGTGTGCCTTAGAGATATATTAACTAATTAAGCTGGAAACGGAAAAGGTATAAATATATGTATATATATTTATATATGTATGTACGTATGTAGATATATATCCTATTTCTATTGGCCAGTCAAACGCATTGTTTATAAATGTCGGTCAAACCCGTCGTATTACCTTTCGTTTACTACGGATCGTCAAGGAAAGAAACAAAAAAAAAAGGAAAGGGTATAAATGAAGAAAAAAAAAAAGAAAAAGAAAAGAAAAAAAAAATCAGAGAAAGAAAACAAAATGGATTCTTCATTCTATTTATATCTTTCGAAGCCGTTCAAAAGGGAACGTTCATATTGAATATCGTCCGGAGTAACCGAGAAAAGGGTTCCGTAGGGATTTAATCGGTAACGAGTAGTAGTAGTAGCAGCCGTTTGAACTAACGCCAGTCTAACGATTAGTTAGAAACAAGAGCTCGTTAGTGGCCCGTTTCTACGGTTGCCAATTCAAACGGTTGCAACTACTCTACTCTACTCCTATACTCTACTGGTCGCATACGATTGACAGGGGTTACTTGAAACGACTGCAACTAAACCACCCATCCCACCCCGGCTCCCCTCCACCCCTTGTAATTTATCGCGTGTGTACCATGCCATAATAACGACGATGATACCGAAGGGGTAAACTTTTGGCCTTGATTAAAGCGTTCTCGTTTGCGTTCATTCGTTCGTTCGTTCGTTCGTTCTTTCTTTCTTTCATTCTTTCTTTCTTTCTTGATACATGTGTTTCATTGACCGTTAAAAACGTATAAAAAGAGACGATAGAAAAGAAAAAAAAAAAAAAGGAAGAAAAAAGAGAAAAGTACAAAGAGATTTTCATTTTCAAATCAGATCAAAGATTTAAATAGTCAATTTCGTATCGTAATAATAATTGATAATTATTATTCAATCGTGGTGATAATTATCTCGTGGATAAATAAGCTTTGTAATTTTCCTCTTTACCCTCTTTTTTTTTTCCCCTTTCTCTCTCTCTCTCTCTCTCTCTCTCTCTCTCTCTCTCTCTCTCTTTCTCCCGTAAAACGGGAAGAGAAAACTTTTCGCGCCTGGAAGATTTATCGACGTTTCGTGAAGTTAACGTGACGTTAAAGCCACGTCCACTCGACCGTCCTGAAAGCCAAGAGGAGAGCCCAACGTTGACGCACTAATACACACACACACACACACACAGAGGGAGAGAGAGAGAGAGAGAGAGGGACATACAAGAAAGTAGAAACTTCTCTTCTCTCGCTTCTGTCGAGTTTATCTTTGGTGAATCGAGTCCGCTAACTTTCGACGCGGAACGAACTAACTCTCATCTATGTGATAAACACGTCTCTCTCTCTCTCTCTCTCTCTCTCTCTCTCTCTCTCTTTCTCTCCGTATGTAACCTAACACGTATATAAGAAGCGAGCAAACAAGAACACGTATATAACAATCTTTATTAAGAAAATCAATTTGAATTATTTTTCGAGCTATGTACAAACACACGCACACACACACACACATGCATACACCTACTCTATTTAAGGTTGAGAAAATCTTAGAAAGGTTTTGTTCCTACTTTATTATAGGATACGAAACGTCGAAGACTATCTACGATTTATTTACATTTATTTTCCGTCGGGTCAAGTGAAAGATAAATTATTTTACGCCGATAAAATCTCCCGTCGTTCTTCTTCCAACCTCTACTTCTTCTACATCTACTTCTATTACATCTTTATTCCCTGTTTTTCTCTCCGTAATTTTTTTATTCCACTTTTATGTACTCGCGTATGGAACACAGGGTGTCCAAAAATTGGAGGACAGGGCGGGAACGGGGAAATCAAACTTATACTACGTATTGATGAGATCGAATGGATGAAAAAAAAAAAAAAAAAGAAAAAGAAGAAGTTTATATAAACTCGCGTACGAAAAGGCTTTGTCGAAGATATCTATGCTTCTTTATTTTTCTATTTTTGGACATAACTTCGTACGAACATTATTTTTCGTTCGTTCGACCACCAGTAATACGTAGTACATAAGTTTGATCTCATGCTTTTTCGACACTCTCTATATGCATATAACGTATGTATATACCATAACAATGGTGTCAACGTGATAGTAAATATATATATATATATATATATATATTTTTTTTTTCTTCCTTTGAAAAACCAAAGTTACATAACCTACATAACGGTGTATGAATATATTTTATTTTCATGCAATTATTCAATAAAATATTATTTACGTTAGAATTCCATATGTGTGTTCGGTTTTATTATCTCTCTCTCTCTCTCTCTCTCTCTCTCTCTTTCTCTCTCTCTCTCATATATATATCGTTCTGTCTCCCGTTTCTCCCTCGCGACGCACGTGCGCCGGATTAAAAAACGAACGGAAATTATGGCGGTGAGAGACCGGTGATTCCCTTTTCCCGGTCGAAAGTCCCACAGGACCCGATGTCACCGGAAATAAAGGTGCCAAGCCATGCTCCGTTGAAGGAGGGAACAAGTAACCAAGTAACCAAGCAAGCAAGCAGTTAAACCCACTGCCGTCACTGTTATACGCTGGAGTGGTACTTTCCTTCTTTTTCGAGGGTGGCACCAATCTACGAAGCATCAACAACCCTCCTCCCTCTTGCTGCTTTCTTCGCTCGCGGTTATGAATGCTTTACGAATATCTTGCCTTCCTCCCCTTTTTTCCATTTTCCTTTTTTTTTTATTTTATTTTTTTTATCTTTCTTTCCTTTTTTTTTTTTTAACGCGACGCGATACGCTTTTTATCTTCCATTTTATTTTTACTTTCCTTTCTTTTTTTTTTCTCTCTCTCTCTTTCTCTCTCTCTTTTTAACGCGACGCGATACGTGTTTTATCTTCTATTTTTTTTTTGTTTACTTTCCCCCTTTCTCTCTTCTTTTTTTTTTTTTTTTTTTTGAAGCGACGCGATACGTATTTTATCTTCTATTTATTTTTTTTTTACTTTCCCTTCTTTTTTTTTTTTGGAGTCGAACGTTTCGAACGTTACGTACGAGAACGCACGATGAAAAAAAAAATATATATATATATATATTTTATATATACATATTGTTATATATAACAGTTCGCAAATAATACTTCGTAACGAATCATCACCCTTTTTCATTTTCTTTCCATTACCTTTTATTTTTCTTTTCTTTTCCGATTATTTATTGCAACCCTCGATCTAGTGAAAAAAAAGAATAAGAGAGAGAGAGAGAGAGAGAGAGAGAGAGAGAGAGAGAAAGGATGAAAACGTCGGAATTTCGCAGCGATCCCTTTTTAAACGAAATATAGTGTGCACGTGCGGTACAGACACAGACCGCACGTGGTCGATCGTGCGTAACTGAAAGAGCCGATATATACAGAAAGAGGGAGAAGAAATATATATATATATAGAGAGAGAGAGGGCGTACATATTCAATTATCAACCCTCTGCTAAAGCGTGAGCAACTAATGGCATTGCCAGACAAGCGAGAACTTATAATTTGTTGGCTGGCCAGCCGGTGCACACAGGAAATCCCTATGGATAACTTTGCCTGACTTTACGAAGAAGACCTTAACGATCCTCTCACTCTTTCTCTATCTTTGTCTGTGTGTGTGTGTGTGTGCGTGTACGTGCGTAAAAAGACCTTTTCGTACGTGAAAGGCCAAAGGATTCGTGTTTCATTGAATACTCACTCGGATGATTCGATTCGATTCGATTCGTTCGAACTACTCTTATATCTTTTTCTACTACTCCAATTAGGTATTTCGTTGGAAATCTTTCCTCTGAAGGGTAAATAAAACTCGAAGGAAGGATCCTCGAGAGACTCTTGGAAAAAACTTTTCTACGGGTCTTTCGAGAAGATGTTCATTTCTCGTTAGAGGATCTATTCATCCCTGATATATATATATATATATATATATATATATATATATTCGTTCTAAGAAAATACTCAACCTTTCCTTGTTCCTCGATCTCTCTTTGAATTTTTATCAAATTAATAATTGATATATAAAATCTATTGAATATGGTCGAATTCAAAAGATCGAAATGACGTTAGTAACATTTTACAAAAAAAAAAAAAAAAAAAGAAAAAAAAACAGAAAAAATATATCTCTCCTTGAATTTTTATCAAATTAATAATTGATATATAAAATCTATTGAATATGGTCGAATTCAAAAGATAGAAATGACGTTAGTGACATTTTAACAAAAAAAAAAAAAAAAAAAAAAAAAAAAAAAAAAATAAGTAAAACAGAAAAAATATATTATAAAAATATATCAAGTCAAGTATTAATAACGATTGATTTTGAAAGTAGTGGCGAGTCCAACATTTTGTGAAGAAAAAAGAAAAAAAGATAGTTAATACTAATTCTTATCGCAAATTTTAAGATATAAAATTCGCATATCAAATTTATCCGAAGTAAGACCACAAAACGAAACAAAAAAAAATATATATATATATATAAAACAAGCGTCTATTAATATTTTTTATGAAATATTTTTAAACCCGTTCAAATGCAAACACCATTAGATAGTATCTAACGATAAAACGGATTTGTCCCAAAAACTATCAAAATCAGCGGCTCAAGTATACTATTAAGAAAATATAATAAGTATATAACCTTAATATCGAAAAACAATAGTAGAAACATTCGTCGTTCGATAAAACATTTTTATCGCTCGATCGTTCATTGCGAACGAATACGATTTGGGATCGTCTGTAACAAAATGGCGGCACATCTGGATCCGCGAACGTCGCTCGAACTGTTCGACTTCATTCCTTTCGAGGATTAATCGAACGATCGTTTACAAAATCTACGAGAATTAGAATCGTCGACCTTGACGATTGACTCGAGACCAACGAGTTTCGCGATACAACATCGTGGACATTTTTTTTTTTTTTTACACCGAACGAATATGGCCACCGCTATTGATTCGTACGTTCGAGTTAAAATCGAAACGAAAAAGGTTTCGTTCTCCATTAAAATTGCAAAATATTTTTCCCGTTTAAAACGTCGCCATCGACGTCATTGCCTTCGTCGTCAGGAAAAAAAAAAAATTAATCGATCGTAAAAGAGTTAACATCGCTCGCGAAGATAGTTTGCAGTGTTTATTCGGTGCAATGAAATATTATTATTGTTATTATTAAAAAAAAAAAAAAGGAAAAGAGAGAGAGAGAGAGAGAGAGGAAAAAAGAAGAATAGAAATCTAACAATAGAAGTCGTATTTCATTCGCGACGCGACAACGACGAGGACAAACATCTGTTTGACGAGAGTTACATACCTAACGCGACCTACATTTCTCCTTGGGACAAAATTTTCCGGGAGACGTCGAAACGTCTTTCATTCAATGTTTGTATTGGCCACCGCGGAAATAGAAAACGCCTGCGGAAGTAAAGAAGAAAAAAAAAAAAAAGAAAAAAGAAGAAAGAAAACCATACGTCATTCGCGGATCGTTCGAAATTCTTTCCCGAGAAAAGACATACACGACGTATCTATTTATACACCCTAATGCCCTACACCCTACCATCCAACAAAACCTCCTCCCACTCCTCTTCATTTTTAACATCTATAAACGACTGTTCGAAATAAATGTCGTTTGAAAAGTTCAATCTCACTTTGAAGTAATACGTCTTCATCGATTTTCATTGTTCAACGTACGTCGTACGAATAATATCTATTTCCATTGAGAAATTCTTTTACGTTATTCTAACGCTCGTGTTTTATTACAAAAGTATATATGTGTGTGTGTGTGTGTGTGTGTGTGGGTGTATGTGCATAACGTTATCTTGCTGGCATAATGTTTCAATGAATAGAAAAGTTTTTCCACGGTTGCTCGACGCCACGACGACGATGATGAGGAAGAAGAATAAGAAGAAGAATAAGAGGAGGAAGAGGAAGAGGAATAGGGAAAGAGAAAAAAGAAGAAGAGAGAAGTACATAATGTGAAAACAAAAGGAAAACTT
>OU964982.1:2076254-2091254 GCA_918808275.2 Dolichovespula sylvestris
CTTTTTCTCTCTGTCCATTTAAACGCTTCTTTCTCTCTTACTCTCTTTTACTCTATCTCTCTCTCTCTCTCTCTCTCTCTCTCTCTCTCTCTCTCTCTCTCTCTCTCTTGAATTTCCCCCTGTTGTTATCGTCGAGAGAATATGGAAGGATTATCGTTTTAAAAAGCACCAAATACGCGTGGTATTTCAATTTTTTCGCTCGATAGGAAGATGAAAAACGTTGTTCCCTGGTTCATACATGCCGACGAATATACGAGAAAAAAGAGAGAGAGGGGGGGGAACGAGAGAGAAAAAGAAAAACAAACGAAAAGAGTAAAAAAAAAAAAAAAAAAAAGAAACGAAAAAAAAAACGAACAGAAAAATCGATGGGTCGATATTAGGGGAGAAATGGTTAAAGGCAGGGAGGAGGAGGAGGAGGAGGAGGAGGAGGAGGAGGAGGGGTGGTTGGTTGAAGAGGTGGATAGAGAGGATCTTTTGAAACGAGCCGCACGGCAATTTGCAAATTACTTTACATTGCAAACTGACCGTAATGGCCAAGCGTGTATCGTGGCCCTTTTCCCACCCTTCCTATCTCCCAACCACCCTTCTCGTAATCCCACCCCTCGATTACGCTCCGACCCTCGACTTTTTTCTTTTTTCCCTCTCTCTCTCTCTCTCTCTCTCTCTCTCTCTCTTTCTATCTGTCTTCTCTTTTTCTTCTTCTTATTCTACCTCTTTTGTATTTCGTTTTGCGTTTTAAATCTCCTCTCTCCCCCTCTCCCTCCCTCTCTATCTCTCTTTATCTCTCCCTTTATTTTTTTTCTCTCCCTTTAAGGCGAATCAATTTTCCGAGCACCGTGGTATAGGATAGGGCCAATCGTTTTGGCTGCAATTTAGTCTCGGGTAAAAAGGGAGGGACGAAGGGATGAACAGAAAAAGAGAGGACAGAGATGGATAGACAGACGGAGAGAGAGAGAGAGAGAGAGAGAGAGAGAGAGAGAGAGAGATGAGAAGATACATCGATAAAGATAAAGGAAATATAGCATGGGAAAGAGATATTTCTCTCGGTTCTTTCATCGCTTTTCAGCAACAGCTTTCGCGCGTCAGGAAGACAGCCAGACATGAAACAATCGCAACCGCAGAGAAATTGAGGGACCGTTGCTTGGAATAAGAGGGGATGGAACGAGGAGAAAGAGAGACGGAGATAGATGGAGAGAGAAATGATGACGATGATACAGGAAAACGAACTGCGTGCTAGGAGAACTGTGAAGCGACTAAAAAAAAAAAAAAAAAAGAAAAAAAAAGGAACAAAAAGAACAAACAAAAAATAATGAAAAATCTCTCTCTCTCTCTCTCTCTCTCTCTCTCTTTCTCTTTCTCTTTTTCGCTCTATCTCTCTCGTTGTCGACCGCCTTAAGATACTTATATGTGTCGCACATAGAAACGAGAAAAAACGAAAGCAAAGGAAATATTTTTCAACGATGAAAACGAATCATGGACGTCGTCGGCGACGTTAACCGAGAGAAAGGAGCTTTTCCTTCTTTTTCCTTTTATCTCTTTTTCTTTTTATATTATTATTATTATTATTGTTATTATTATTATTAATTTTTTCTTTTTTTCGTTCATATTCCTGCGCCATCCGCAGACGTTGAAATATAACGTGCGGGTATTTAAAGTATTACAACACCTTCTCTCTCTCTCTCTCTCTCTCCCTCGTATCCGTTAACAAAAATGATAAAAAAAGGAGACAGAGCAGGTGTCTCTATGTATGTACGTATAATATATATATATATATATATATATATATATATACATGTGTGTGCGTGCGCGCACGCGAGGAAGTGTGAAACAATTGGATCCACTCGAAAATCTGTCCGGGGTAAAAAAAAAAAAAAAAGAAAAAAGGAATTAAAAAGTGTAAAAAAGAAAGAAACAAAATGAAAAGGGAACGAAAATCGGCCAAAAAACAAAGAGGAAGCAATTGAAAATGAAAACGAAATTGGCGAGATGGCGTGTGGAAGTATTGGGGGAGGGGGTTATAGAAAGAGGCAAGGAAAAAGAAAAAAAAAAAAAAAAAGACAATAAAAACAAAATAAAAAGGGGAAAGGAGGTAAAAGGGAAAAAGAAAAGAAAAAAAAAAGAAGAAGAAAAAAAAAAAAAGAAAAAGAAATAACCGCCGATACTCGAACGGTTCTCGCAATAAGCGTTTTAACCAATCGCGCTTGCATATAATTCGCTGGTCGACCACCCTCCGTCGTCCTTCGTCAAACACGATCGGCTTTTTCAAACCCCCTCCCTCCCTCCCTCCCCCCCCCACCGACCCCAACAGAGTGTCCTCCGACTGCCGTACATCCCGTACACCTCGTATAACTACCTTCCCATCAGCCGTCCCTTCCTCCCACCCTCCCACCCTCCCGAAGCTCTATCGTTTCATTCGCGTTCCGAGCTTCGACAAATTCGTCGTAGCCGTATATCTATTTGCGAGTAAGAAAATCGAGAACCTCTTCGAGAGGTTCCAACCCTCTTCCCACCCCGCTGCTCTCCCTCGTAGCCGACCAACCCTTCGTCAATCTTTCCATAATTTGGCAAAGGTTGAAAGAGGAGGGATAAAGGGAGGGACGGGCGGGAGAGAAGACAAGTGAGAGAAGAGTAGTCGTCGGTGTTCCTTGATTTGATTTCCGTAGAAATTCCCTAACTCCTCGAAGGTTACCAGTTACTTATTTCTGCCGCGAGTATAAACGCACCGGCGAGAGAGAGAGGGAGATAGAGAGAGATAGAGAGAGAGGGAGAGAGAGAGATAGAGTAAAACGTTTAATGCGCTCAAAGTGGCGGTAAAGGTAAAGGTGCCCCCGTTCGATTGAGCACCACTGTCGGTGGCAGGGCAATGGTGTGTTGCCATGGCGACCCTCTGAGCTCTCGCCCCCAGCCAACTCCCAGATCTACGGGGTGTCACGATCGATGGGAAAGGGAAGGAGGAGGAGGAGGAGGAGGAGGAGGAGGTGGAGGAAGAAAAAAAAGAGAGAAGGGAACTAAACAAAACAAAAGATAAGGAAACAAAGGGATACGTGGAAAGGGTAGGAGGAGGTATGGAAGGAAGGAAGAAAGATAGAAAAAAGAAAAAAACAGGATAAATGGGAAGGCGAAAAACGAAAAACGAAAAGTGAAAAAGGAAAGAAAAATATGTGCGAACTCCTACTAGGGATAAAGGGATCTCGAAAGGGATCTAAATGTCTCGAAAGAAATCCGCCATATAAGTGTCAGCCATATTTGTTACGTTTATTATTTTATCCTGTCTTCGCCGTACGATTGCGTTCTCGTTCTTTGTTTTCCCTTTATCCTTTTTAATTTAATTTTTCTTTTCTTTTTCCTTCTTTTATTTTTTTTTTTTTTTTTTTTACATTAAGAAATCAATTACAAACAATATCTCGAGTATAGGGTCTATCGAGGTTCAAAGGAAAACCTCTTTCCCCTCCCACGTATTCAACCGTAAGATCTTCAAGAGGTTATGTAATTACAAGAGGTTGAACGATTGGATCGATGTCGCAAAATTTATGCTACGTCTAATCTCGGGATCAAAGGTTAAATAAACGTTACACGAGCAGCGGTCATTTGTCAACATCGTTTCCTTTCTTGTTTCTTTTTTTTTTTCTTTTTCCTTCCTCTCTCCCGTTGCACGAAATAAAATTTACGGGCACGAAACGATCAAAGAAAAAAAAAAAAAGAAAAAAAAAAAAAGGAATGAAACAAAAAACCAAAGAAAGAAGAAGAAAATTGAAAAACGAGAACGAACTAACAACGATAACCAACTGCTGACGGTTGATCGAGAGTTGGAAGAAGAAAAAGGAGAGACCTTAAACGACGACGAAGAAAAAAGAAAAAAAAAAAAAAAAGAAAAAATAAAGGCGACAAGTTTAAAAGCATCCCTCTGAAAAATTTCAATGGCGATCGAAATAAATGCGATCGACGATAATCGCCGATCGTTTATAAAAACAAGAAAAAAAAAAAAAAAAAAAAAAGAAGAAAAAGTACAGCTAATTAAAAACACCTCATTAAAGGTATGATGTTAAGCTAATAATCATGTCACGTGGAGTGTATCCAGTCGATTGTCAGTGGAAAATAATACACACACACACGCACGCACATAAATGCACACGCATACGCACACAGATATTTACACATCCAACTACTTTCTTTATTTAGGGGTCAACGCGCCGACTGAATGGAGTCGCAGGGAAATACGATTTGTGTCAAGGGAAATAAAAGAGGATAGGAGTACGGGGTGGAGTGGGGTGGAAGTTGGGGAGGTCAACGGGATGTGTGTACGAATGTACGTGTGTGTGCATGCGTGTGTGTGTGTGTGTGTTCTATCGCGAGTGACGTAACGACACAACCCCTCGTGTGCGTTTCAACGGAGACGAGAACTTGAGACCACGTGTCCCAAAACTCTCTCTCTCTCTCTCTCTCTCTCTCTCTCTCTCTCTCTCTCTCTCTCTCTCTCTCTCTCTCTCTCTTTTCCGTATTTTCTTCTTTAGCATCACGACGTCGCGAACTCGATTCGAATATTTATTCAAGAGGCAACCTGGGTACTCGACTGACTATGATCATCTACATAGTCACACGAGCGAAAGGGTTCCTCCTCTTTTCTCTATCTTCTCTTTCTCTCTCTCTCTCTCTCTCTTTATCTATCTATCTCTATCTATCTCTTTCTTCCTTGCTCGTCGAAGGGTGCTCTAATTCGGTAACTGGTAGACTCTCATCGTCTCGACTGTCGTCGTCGTCGTTGTCGACGTCGTACTCTTAAGAACGATACTTAAGCGCTAATGAACGCGCATAGAAGGAAGAAAGGGGCTGAATAATTTCAGTAGGAAATAATTCAATCAGAATTTTATCATTTTATCGGATATTTTATCGATATATATATATATATATATATATATATATATATATATTTTATGCGAACTAATTATAATCGTTTCTTTTCGATAGTATAATAAAAAGAGAGATTTATCCAATCACCATCATTCCCAATTAATTACATTATTACCTTTTAGAATAGTAGGATTCATTAGTGAGAGATCCTTTGAACGAGAAACCTTCCGCTATCAAATACGTCTGTATATATGTACGTACGTACGTACGTATGTAAATGCATGTATGTACGTATGTAACGCGTGTATGTACGTATGCATGTGTGTATATATATATATATATATATATATATATATATATATATATATATATTACGCTCGACTCTACAAAGATACCGCATTGCGCAAGGACCAGATTTATTGAGCGTAGAAGGACTTTGAAATAGTACAAGAGGATGCATTTTCTTAACTTCTGACTGTCTAGACGATTATTGAAAGAGAAAGAAAAAGTAGAGAGAGGGAGAGAGGGGGAGAGGAGGAGGATGAGAGAGAGAGAGAGACAGAGAGAGTTTCTATTGCAAATGAAATAAAAAATAAAAACTTGATAATTATATCACGCTCAGTCATTTATATGTACATATACATATACATATATATATATATATATATGATACAGTTATGTATACAGATATACATATGTATACAGAAATATATATATATATATATATATATATATATATATGTATATATATATTTCTCTAGTAGAAATTAGAAAGTGTAGTTGCTAGTTGTTTACAACCGTGTCGAAGCATGCATAATTTTAACGTTATGTGGATACATACATACATATATACATACATACATACATAGATACATACATGTATACATACATACATACATACATACATATACACATATATATGTACGTAATATACGTACGTTTATTTCTAAAATGGTGTTAGAAGTTAATCACGTTGCGTGACGATTTCGTAGAAAGAAAGAAAGAAAGAAAGAAAGAATTAATTCGTCGTGGAAATATACGAGCTATACCAACGCTTTAAAGGATATAGAGAGCGATATGTGATGCCACGAATTTAATCCTATCAGAACTATCCTCTAAATAGACGAGTTAGTTAGATTTACGTAGGGCTTCGCCGTTGATTACTGTAATCTAACCGACGCAGTATCATCCAGACGTTCCTACGGATTTACGAAAGGGATTTCGTTGTACGCGTTATCTCTCACGAGCTTGCGTCCGACGATTAGCAAAAGAAAAGGAATATTCTAACTATAAGGGATAAAGAGAGAAAGAGAATAACTTCCTTCTTATGGAGAAAAAAAAAAGGAGAAAGAAAAAAAAATACTAATTACGATAAACAAAAACTAAATGAGAGAGAAAACAAGAGAGAGAGAGAGATTTCCTTTTCATAGTAGATAAAATAAAAGAAACACATAAGATACTAACAACGATAAATAAAAACGATACGACGAGAGTGAAGAGTTTACTTCCTATTTCTTGTAGTAAAAAAATAAAAAAATAAATAAATAAATAAATAAATAAATAAATAATAAATGTACAAACGAATAATCAAACAAATAAATAACAAAGTAATTAAATGAATAATCGATTAATACATAAAAAAATAATTAATAAATACTTAAACGAACAAATAAATAGATAGATAGATAGATAGATAGTTTATTACTTCCTTGAGGGATTGAAGGGACTTTTTCGGAGGAGCGTACCCAAACCGCTTACAGCAACACTTAATAAATAAATAAATAAATAAATAATTTGAATGAACGAAAAAATAAATAAACAATTGAATAAATAACAATATAATTAAATGATTAAAAAAGAAAAATTAATTAAATAGATAAATAATTAAATAAAAAAACAAAAATAAATAAATAAATAAACAAGTAAATAGATACATAAAAGACACCAACCGAGAGGGAGAATATCTTTTTTCAAGAATTTTAACGAGTTGCGAAAGTTAGCTACCTCTCTCTCTCTCTCTCTCTCTCTTTCGAGAAAAAAGAAGAAGAAGAAGAAGAAGAAGACGAAGAAAAAGAAGAAGAGGAAGAAGAATAGAGTTTCCGTCTCTGCCCATTCACTCAATCCATCTCGCAAATCTAAGTAAGTTCGCGTAGACGTAGAAGCAGTACCGCTTGCCCCCCCCCCACCCCCAACCCCATCCCCGTCTCAACCCCATTCGGCTAATTCGATTTTCTTCCTCGAGTCGCGTATTCGCCACCGTGATAATTTCATTTTCCTTATAGTTCGATAACACGAGAGGATAGGGTAACGAACAAACACGTCTTTTATAAAGAAGAACGTATCATACATATACGTACGTACATACATACATACATATATACATACATACATACATACACATACATACATACATACATACATACATAACATACGTTTCATTCGATTCTAAGAGATACGATGTATCTTTATTATATATGTATGTATACGCGAGAACGTGTAACGAGTTACGTGACTCGTCTCTTCTATTTGCTTCCTCCGTCCTCCCTTCGTCCTCTTTCCCTCTTCCTTCTTCCTTCTTCCCTCATCCTTCTCCTTCTCCTTCTTCCTTTGCCCTTCCCTTTTTCTCTACACCCCTTTTCGAGTCTCCCCTCCACCACCCTACACATATCGATACGTCGAACTCGAAAGACCATTGTAAAGAATCAGACGACTTTTCTCCCTCCTTTGGATAGAGGTCGAGAAATCTCTCTCTCTCTCTCTCTCTCTCTCTCTCTCTCTCTTTCTTCTTTTTTTCTTTCTTTCTCTTTCTTTTTATTTTTGTTCCCCCCTTTCCTTATTCTTCCCGTCGTCGACCCTTATTATCGTAGTCCTTTGTCATCAACGTCCAACGGGGGTAGAAATCTCAGGAGGAAGAGAAAGAGATAGATAGAGAGAAAGAGAGAGAGAGAGAGAGAGAGAGAGAGAGAGAGAACAGTCATTGTAAACGCCTTACGAATAATTCCATTCGAGATATATCGGTGGAGTCGTCGTCGTTGGGCTCGTTAGAGGACGTGTACAATAATGTCGTCTCATTGTTCGAAACGATTTTTTTTTCCCATCCTCATTTAACTTGCGTACATTCAACAGGGGATGGAGTGGGATGGGCGGGGAGGCGGGAGAGAAACGATATATCCTTCGAGAAAGAAACATTTAGAGCGGAATGCTTGGCTTTGTATTATTATATCCCTCTTTTTGTTTCTCTCTCTCTATCTCTCTTCTATTCCCTTTCCCTTTCACCCTCTCTCTCTCTCTCTCTCTCTTTCTTTCACTCATTCTTCCCACCCTCTCTCCATCTCTCTCTCTCTCTCTCTTTAATTTTTCTTGTTTTTTTTGTTACGAAGGACAAGTATCCACTTCTGGACCGACGACAAATAGATGGACGGACGAGAGAGAGAGAGAGAGAGAGAGAGAGAGAGAGAGAGAGAGTAATTTTCGTAGCGCGTGCTACGAGAACGAAAAGCTTTTTCTTTCCTTCCTTCCTTCCTTCTTTCCTTTAAATCTCAACCCAGACCCTTCCCTGCCCCACCCCCATCCCTTCTTTTACACCGAGTTTATTATTTTCTTCTTTACACGACCGTCAACGAGACTCTTATTCTCTCTTTATTTCTTTATTTATTTATTTTTTTTTTTTACCATCTCTCTTTTCTCTCTCTCTCTTTCTTTCCCTTATTAGAATACAAAGGAACACCAAACGATTGTTTTTAGTTTTTAGTTTTACGAATACTTTAGCCCTTTCTTTCTTTCTTTCTTGTTTTTTTTTTTTTTTTTTTAGAAAGAAAAAGACGATCATCCGACGAGGATGAAGTTGAACGAACGAAGGTAGTTAAAGCGAATTGCCTTGCCCAGTTATTTCACTTTTTAATTCTCGATGGGGCGTGGGGATTGGGGGGCGTGGGGATTGGGGGGCGTGAATGAGGGGGGTGGTAGGAGGAGAGAGAGAGAGAGAGAGAGATGGTGCTGTGCGGTATGGTGCGGTGCGGGGGCGTAGAGATATTCCGTTATGCGATACGGAAGAAAATAAAAAGTATACAAATAAAATAAATAATCGGGAGAGAAAAAGAAAATTAGAGAGAGACAGAGAGAGAGAGAGAGAGAGAGAGAGAGAGAAACAATACGCGAAGTAATAAAATTGTGCGATTCCAGTCACGTAATCGTTCGTAATAAAATCCGTTTTATTCGAACGATCCGATACGTGATATATATATATATATATATATATATATATATATATATAAAGAGAAAAAAACAGAGAGAGAGGGGGGGGGGAAGGAAAAAACAAGAAAAAGAAGTGGTAAAAGCGTCGGATAAAAAGAAAAAAAAAAAAAAAAAAAAAAGTTACGGAATGAAAGGTAGGATAATCTCTGATCGTTCCCGAAACAAAGTTGAACGTTTAACCCTAATTGTTCATTATTGGCCCGTAATAAACTGAGAAAACGCGTATCGTGCAAATTCGATGGGAATTTTACCGGTTACGTCCTTCGCATAAATAAAGGGACGCTCCGTTCGTCCCTATACCTTCCGAAAAGTGAACGAGAGAGAGAGAGAGAGAGAGAGAGAGAAAGAGAGAGAAAGAGTAAAAGAGAAAGAGTGAGAGAGAAAGAGTAAAAGAGAATGAGTGTGTGTGTGAGAGAGAGGAAGAGAGAGAGAGAGAGAAAGAGAGAGAGGGGGGGGGGGTGGGGGAGGGACACGACAAGCTGTTATCGCTCGTTTGGCCAGCTGTAGAACGAAGGATAGCATGCCGCCCACGTTTCGACTCGAGCCATCAGGTAATCGATTTATCTTCTGCTTCCTCGTTCTTGGATTTTTCCTCTCGCTAACATGTCGCCTTTTTTACGAAGATTCGTGTGCGAAATTCGTGAAAGAGAGAGAGAGAGAGAGAGAGGGAATATATGTTTCCCGTTACAGGTACGAGAATCGTTTAGGATTCAGGATTTATAATCATTTTCGTGGGACGACTAAATAAATTCGAACGACGATGATGACGATGATAATGATAATGATAATGATGACGATGACTATGACGATGACAATGATAACTTATACTTTTAAGTAATAAATTAATATTTATCTATCACGGTGTAGGAATAATATCTCGGACGAACGTTTCTATCGATATAATATAATATCTTCGATCTTAGAAATCTATCGAAACATAGAATATATATATATATATATATATATATATATATATATATATATATTCTTAGAAATCTTTTGGAAATTAGAAATCTATGAAACGAATTATTGTATGGAAACATTTTTGTCGATATATAACGATAATATATTCGATCGATGGTTATATTCTTTATAAATTATTAAGTCACGAGACATGTACGTACTTATTTACTTATGAATGTTAACGGCCAACCCCCTTCCCATCCCCGTTCTTAACAGCCCCGGTAACAGGAAATACCTTTTGTCGTTGAATGAAAATAACGAAACAAAAAAAGAAATAAAATAAAAAAAAAACAAAAAAAAATAGAAAAAAGATCGAAGCAATTTTTTGTAAGATGGATTATTAACGATTTAGTGGTAGGAGCTTTATTGAGATTACGTGTAGTACTTGCGCCTTGAATGCGATTGAAAATGTTATGACTTTTCGCGCGGACCCTCTCGCGTAACAAGAGAATAGAATAAAATGAGTGAGAGAGAAGGAGAGAGAGAGAGAGAGAGAGAGAGAGAGAGAGAGAGAGAGAGAGAGAGAGAGAGAGAGAGAAATAACGTGCGACTCAACCACCGTAATATTCCAATTTCCTGGGGGGCGGTTTTCAAGGGCGTCGATACGTTTTCAAGCTCTTCGAAATCCTATATATCCCGTAGCTATGTATACATACGTAAATACGTACGTACATACATAGACACGTACGTAAAATACGTGACATAGCAGGGCTTGATTTTCTCTGACGTATTCCCAAGATCTAGTTGAAAATATTTCGACCTGGAGAGATCCGTCGTCGAGGGAGGTAGAAACAAGAAGGATTTCTCGTCTCTCCTTTCTAAACCCAACCCCCATCTTTCCCCCACCCTCGTTGCCGCTCCTCATACCCTCATACCCTCGACCCATCTCGGTTACCCCAGCCGTAAGGTAAGATAACATATCACGCATGAGACTCGCGTCCGCTTATCGACGACATTTCCTTCGAGTTATATGCCTTAGAACGCGACCATGGCTCTATATACACAACACATTTTCACAGTGCGACATCTACAATACGGGAATAAATAAACGATGCATCACTCTAGAGATTTTCGATTATGTATCGCACGATATATATATATATATATGATAGAGATAGATAGATAGATAGATAGATAGATAGATAGATAGATAGATAGAGAGAGAAGGAACACATCAATTTTCTCGACCTACTTCCTAATATATAATACGAGGGTATATAATTAACATAAATTTTATATTTTTCAATCGAAACAAGGAAAGTTCTCTTACAAGTATATACATATAACACAGATATATATATATATATATGTGTGTGTGTGTGTGTGTGTGTGTGTGTGTTTGCTTTCTCTCCTTCATCTAATGATAATATCGATATCAATTTCATATCCCTGAGGATGCGTTCGAGATACATATGTACGTACTTAACAACATATACATATATATGTATATATGTATATATGCAGCTGTCTACCTTTCGAAGATGCGCAACCGAAAGGGGAAAAAGAAAAGATAAAGAGAGAGAGAGAGAGAGAGAGAGAGAGAAAAGAGAAGAAAGAAAGAGTCATAGTCTCGAGAATGTTTCATCGTTGGATCGATCGTTGTGGACGAGGGTGGCGAACGAGAAACTCCGTCACTCTCTCTCTCTCTCTCTCTCTCTCTCTCTCTCTCTCTCTCTCTCCGAATCAATTTGAATACGAATATATTCCTCCCACTCCATCTTTGTACGTGGAAAGTGAGTATCGCTCACGCGACAAGGAAGCAAGAGAGAAAGAAGGATAGAAAGAAAGAGAGAAAGAATGAGAGAGAGAGAGAGAGAGAGAGAGAGAACGATGCAATAAATAATAAGCGGGACCACCGAGCCGATCAGGCTGGTGCAAGGTAAATAGTTCGTCTCTCTCTCTCTTTCTTTCTTTTTTCTCTCTCTCTCTCTCTCTCTCTCTCTCTCGCTATATATATATATATATATATATATATATATATATATATATATATATATATATATAGAACGCAGCCTCCGGACCGTTGCATTATGCACCGTAAATTTCACGCTCCATGGCTTTTACTGTCGTACGGTAAAATGCACGACGAGTGTCATTTTCTTCGTTAATAATCATCGACGACGACTTTCCTCCTTTCTATCTTCTTCTACTATAAAATCGTACGATATCGCGGCATCGAATGGTCTCGGTGACAACTCATCGACGTTCCTTCGTTTATTCCCTTTTTCTAATTTCTTTTTTTCTTTTTAATTTTTGTTTTCTTTCTTTAAAGGGATCGAAATAATAATAAAAAAAAAAAAAAAAAAAAAAAAAGAAGAAAAGAAAGGAACAAAAATATGATAATAAATAAAAGGAGAGAGAGGAAGAGAATAAGGAATTCCCGTTTGCTTGGAATGTTCGATGAATTGATTGATTGACCGACCTATCCAATATTTCTTTCATTAATCTTTCGGTGGGATTAAAAAGTGGCGTTTTGAAAAAAATTAAAATGTATATAAATGTGTGGTACTTTTATGAGAAAGTTTAATGCATTGAATAATTAGACGACGTATTATCACGTGTCAATATTCTCTCATTAATCTTTAGTTGAAATTGGAAAATGATAATTAAGAGAGAAAGAAGAAATAAAAAACAAATGGATGAATAAATAAATAAATAAATCAATATATATATATATATATATATATATATATGTATGTATGTATGTATGTATGTATATACGTAAAAGTATGTTACTTTTATGTGAATGTTCAATGGATTTATTAATTTGATCGACGTATTAACATTCCTTCATTAATCTTCCGATGTAATTGGAAAACGACAATTAAAAAAATATAAAAGAAAAAAAAATAATAGTAATAATAATAATAATAATAATAATAATAATAATAATAATAATAATAATAATAATAATAATAATAATAAAGTAAAAACTACAAATATGTTGGTTATATGAGAATTCCCGATGAGTTTAATAATTGACTGACCTATCAACATTCTTTGATTAACTTATCGACTAAATTGAAAAACGATAATGAAAGAAAAAATAAAAGAAAATAATAATAATAATAATGAAATAAAAATATATATGCAAATATGTTATTTCTAATTAATTTACTAATTAACTGGCGCATCGATATTCTTTCATTAACTTTTCGGTAAAATTTGAAACAGATAATTAAGAAAATAAATAAATACATAAATAAATAAACGAATGAACAAATATACGTATATAAAAGGAGAGTGTGTTATTTCTATGAGAAGGTTCAATTAATCGACTGACGTATCAGCAAACTTTCATCAATTTTTACGACGGAATTAAAAAACGACGATTAAACAAAATATGAAATAAAATAATAATAAAATAAAAAAGAAAAAAAAAAAAAAACAAGTACGAATATGTTATTTTATAAAGATGTCCGATGTATTTACTAATTAACCGACGTATCAACGTTCTATCATTGTTCTTTCGGTGGAATTGAAAAGAGATAATTACGAAAATAAATAAAAAAAAAAAAAAAAAAAATACATTTTTATACATATAAAAAGGAGTGCGTCGTTTCAATTAAAATGTTCAAAGAAACGACATACGACGTATCGACGATCTTTCGACGTAATGGAGAGACGACATTCGAGAAAAAAAAGTGTAGCAAGAAAGAGGAAAAAGGGAAAATAAAAGACGAAAAAAGAAAAAGGAAAAAAAACTGTATTACTATCACGAGAAAAAAAAAGTAATGTTAATGGTATGCGTAGAGGAGGCGAGTTCTTAGCGTGTTAGATGCTTGTTAATGGGGTAGGTAAGTATATATTTTTAACGTGACACGAGACGAGGGACGAGAAGAGACGAGAAACCCCAACCGTCGGTTTCCGTTTGAACGGATGTTAATTCTATAAAAAGGAAGGTTTCAACGTAATTATCATAATTAACGAGTCACATACTCGCGAATCTAGACGTCGACGTACAAAAATATATCTATGCCGTTCTCTTTGTTACATTTAACTATGAAATCCTTTTGACATTTTCTGTTTCCGTACGTGTCCATACAGAAAGAAAAAAAAAAAAAAAAAGAAAAAGAAACGATAATACCGTACAGCGTAACATTTAAAAAATAGAAAAGTAAAGAGAAAGAGAGAGAGGGAGGGAGAGGGAGAAAAGGAAAAGAAAGAAAGAAAAAAGAGAGAGAGAAATAAAAGGAGAGAGAGAGAGAGAGAGAAAATTTCTGGGCACCACTTGTAATTATTCGTAATAATCGAGTTTGAGGAGAACACGTTACCAAAATGAGCGAGCAATTAACTGCGACACGATATACGACCTTGACACAAATTCACATTTACCATTGGAGGTTTATAATGAACGAGAGATCCTTTTGACGGAAAAGGTGCACGAGGATCGAGGATTGAGAAGAGAAAGGTGACGAGGAGGGGGCGTTTACGGGTGGTTGGCGGGGAGATGGGGAGTGGGAGAGGGTGAGAGGGGTAAGTAGAATTTCCTTCGTCAGAAAAGTCGACGTTATTCCCGGTAGACGAGAAGTCCGAGAACGAACGACGTCGTCTCGTTTTTTCACGGCATTCAATCCAAATAAGTCGTCGGTGCAGGTGCCTTTTTCAAAACGAAAGCTCCCGTCTCGAGCTCGTTCGAACGTCGATGTCGATCTCTTCGTTTTTTTCTTCTCTCTTTTTCTTATTTTTTTTTTTTTTCTTATTTTTTCTTTTTTTTTTGTCGTGTTTCGTAGTCCTAAGATACGCTAAAGTTTGACCTCGAACGAACTAGCCTCCTTTCAAACGAGACATTTACGGTATAGATAGAGAGATAAAAAGAGAGAGAGAGAGAGAGAGAGAGAGAGAGAGAGAGAGAGAGAGAGAGAGAGAGAATTTAATTGATATCTTCCAATAATATTTTATGGAAAAAAAAATAAATAAATAACGACCAAGTTT